>VWZV01000372.1:0-36765 GCA_013397155.1 Irena cyanogastra | reverse complement strand
TCACCAGGAGTGTGTGAGCAGTCCAGAGCTGCTCACCAGGGCCTGGCACAGCTCCTGAGCTTCCCAAGCGTGTCCTGGTTGCATGTGCACAGCGGAACAAGCTGTCCTGGCAGAGGAGGAGTTTCTGGGGCTTGGGATGTTGCTGAAGCTGCTGGGACACGCTCAGGAGGTGAAGCTGGGCTTCTCTCAGTGTCTTGGCCCTGCTGGATGTGGTGTCTTTGCCCTCCACGTGTGCTGTACCTTGAGGCAGCATCGAAACCTCCCTGTCTGAACAAGTCTGTGCACCCCTGCAGAGTAATTCTTCATTTCTCCTGACACTGCCTGAATTTCCACAGCAATGAGCAGAGACTGGGGGTTCCCCGACCTGTTTGGCCAGTTCAGCCTGGGGATGCAGTGATTTACTCCTGGCTGACGTGAGCTGTGAGGCAGTGGGACTGCTCTGTGCACGCAGCAGGAGAGGGATCCCAAATACTGTGTGCCTGCTTGATCCTCCTGCAGCCTGGATGGAGCCTTAGGGAAGGTCTGTGACAGCAATGTCTGCTCAGCAGGCCAGGGTGGCAGGCTCCATCTTAAAGAAAAGTTCTTCATTAGGGCTGATGGGAATATTAATTTCATAAACGCCTCTTGAGAGTAGATAATGCACTTCCAGCTAAAGCAGCTGCAGTTTCTGGCAAGTGCTGCACTCTGAGCAGTTTGGAAGAGTTTAAGGGGGAGCAGGCTATTGATTTTAAAAAGAGCAGGGAGATTTCACCCTGCTCTGCTGGCTGGGATCTGTGGGGAGCACTCCCACGTGGCTGAGCACCCACGTGTCCCTCTGCAGCATGTGAATTTCTTGCATTCTTGGATTTCTCCCCATTTTTGCATCTCCCTCAGAAAGCTCTTGGAATCTACTGATGGATAAAAATAATGATGGGAAAATACAGTAAATAGCCCAGTTTTGCCCTCCTTGCAGAATGGGAGGCACTGGGGCCAGTGCCTCCCATATCCGCAGCAGCAGCAAGGGGCCCTGCCTAAAAAATGCAAATAACAGCCTCTGCAGAAAGTTTGCCACATGCTGTTCTGGGTAACACGCGAGCTGTAGGAGCACTCCAAGATGTGCTGGCAGTGGATGTGTTCCTGTATGTGTGTGCTGTCCTGCCACAGCACATCCCTGCAGGCACAGCACGGGAGCAGCCCACGGGAAAAGCACAGCTCTGCTCTGCCCAGAGGCAGCTGAGGGGTCCCTGCAGCACCAGCCTGGGTTCCAGTTCTGGCCCCCCTCCTCAGAGGGCAGCATGCAGCAAACACTGGGTATCACCCAGCCCTCTGGGCCTTTGGAGGCTTGTCTGCCTCCTCCCTCCAGCCAAGACACAGCTACATTTTCTATTCCACAGCCACGCTGCAGCTTCACCTTTTGCGATGAATTCTTTCTTTGAAGTTCCTGGAATGGCTCACGTTAACATTAATGGTAGTGTGGGGCTGCTCTTTTGATCTTTTTCTCGTAAATTAGTCACTCCAAACCCAGAACATTTTTATTTCTCTGCTTTGCTGCTTGTCAGTAGGTTCCTAGCACCAGAGTATCCTGAATAATCCTGTTGGGGGCTGATCACAGCAAAGCCATGAGGTTGTCATGAAATCAGGAAGGGGATGAGAGGATGAGGCTCTTATACTGGGAAAACTGTTTTCAGTCAAGAACAGCTTTTTTTCCCCAGTAATTCCAGTTTAATCCTGCCTCCACGAGCCCTGCAGAGCCATTCCATGGAGCTGTGTCCTGGACTGTGAGGAACTTCCAGCACTCTCCAGATGCTGTGTAGCCATGGTTCAGCTCATGCTTTGCCATCTGCTGGTGTTGCTGTGTCCCAAGCCAGGCAGCAGTGTTGCCACAATATTCCAGTGTTCCTGGGACACAGGCTCTGTCTGTCCTGCAGCTCTGAGGGTGACACAGAAAGAGATTGAAGCAGACACTGCCAGGGAGCCAGGGGCAGCCACAGCTGCTCTGGGCACCTGTGCCAGGCCCTGCCCACCCTCCCAGGAACAATTCTCCCCAAAATCCCATCTAACCCTGCCCTCCTTCCTCTTAAAGTCTTTCCCCCTTGTCCTGTCCCTCCCTGTCCTTGCACAAAGTCCCTGTCCAGCTCTCCTAGGGCCCCCATTAGGTGCTGGCAGTCGAGGTCTTTCTCTGGAAACAGGTCCTGTGATGCTCTGGGTGCCTCATTAATGCTCCGAAAGCACCACCAAAGGCAGCCTAGGAGCACAGGGCATGGTCTGAGGGACAGAGAGGGCCAAGGGCAGGACAGGCCACAGGAATGGGCTGCTCTCTGCAGCCAGGTTTTCCCCAGGGAGCTTTAAGGACAGGCACAAACAGCGGCTAGAAATAATCCTCCTGTCTGGTGGGAGCAAGGTGCCCCTCAGCTGGTTATTTTAACACTCCTGGAAATAGGGTCCCTGGAGGGACCACACGTGTTGGAAGAGGCACAATGAAGTGTTTGTAGGGAGCCTGACCTTGTCAAAAGGAAAATAATTCCTTCCCAAGCCGTGAGGTTTTACACTTAGTTTGTCTAATATGAAAATAACTTCTCTGACCTTACTTTTCAGTGAGCTGGGAGTGCCAGCTTCTGTTCACAGCCAGAGGGAAACTCTGCAGAAACCTCAAAATAAACAAAGAAAACCTCTCAGTCACAGAGCAGGTCATTTATCCCTGTTTCCAGGGGTGTATTTGGATAAGCCCAGCCTGCTGGCACCTCTGGCTGCCCTTCTCACAGGTGCAGTAGCAGGTGGGGAGAGCAGGAGCTGGCAGGAAAAGCTGCTTTCATTTTCCTTTCCTGCAGAGCCCTGCTCAGCCATCCCTGGATTTGTTCATGTCTGTGCAGGGAAGTGGGGGATTTCCCCAGGCCAAGGTCAGGCTGGGGGTGCTGTTCCTGATCCAAAGTGTGTGGGAGCTTCATTCTCCTTCCTCAGAAGCCTGTGTGCCTCCTCCAGCCCCTGAGGGTGGAAGTGATGCCAGTGGGCTCATGGAGTCACGGCAGGGCTTGGGTTGCAGGGACCTTAAAGCCACCCCTGCCATGGCAGGGACACCTCCCACTGTCCCAGGGTGCCCCAAGCCCCAGTGTCCAGCCTGGCCTTGGGCACTGCCAGGGACCCAGGGGCAGCCACAGCTTTGCTGGGCAAGATCCTCCATGCAGATAAACTCTCATTGCAAAACCAGGAGGTGCAAGGAATGGCACCAAGAAGCCGAGTCCTTTAAGGAATCACCCAGGAAAATCCAAGTGTGGAGGCATTTTGCAAGCTCAGTTTGTTTCTCCTTGGCATGATGCTGGGGCAGGGCTGAGCAGCCAGCTCCTGTTACTGCACCTCCCAGCTCCAGCTTGACAAATTTCTGCTGTGACAATGCCAAAATGCCCCCTGGCAGGGGCAGAGCATCCTCCTCAGGGCTTGGGCATCTCTGGTGGTGCAGCCAGCACCATTCCAGCATCATCCACAGCAAGCAGGCAGGATTCCTGCTTTTCCTTCTGCCCCTGCTTTCCTTCAGCCCAGAGGAATGTATTTCCTGGTCCTTTCAGGCAGCAAAAAACCACAGCAGGGCCAAGGCAGCGCAGGGAGAGGAGCTTTGCCCCTCTGTGAGGGCTTTGCTCCATGTGCAGGCAGCTGAGCCACGGAAACGTGCTCTGCAAGGGTCACACATAGGGACATCCCAGGCTGGGGCTTTGGGGGGAGCTGGGGCTTTGTCTGGACGTGCAGGCTGTTGACTCTCAGAAGTACAAACAGCTGGAAGCTGAGGAATCCACAGGCAGAGCAGCTTGAATGTATTTTTGGAAAATGCTGCAGTTTCAGAGCCCAGAAGAGCCCCTGTAACGCAATTGAAAAGTGAAAGGGATTTCATCTTTGCATTTGAAAAATGTATGAAAGCCTGAGCTCCAGCAGTACAAAACAGGAAAGGAGTTTCATGGCTTTTGCCCTTAAAAAGGGCACGTGGCACCCCCAGCACAGAGGTGACACTGTGACCTCGCTGCTGTTTAATGACCACTCTCAGTTCAGAGCAGAGGAGGAGGTTTTAGCCCAAGAGCTGCCTGTTTCCTCCTGTCCATTACAGGTCTCTAAGTGCTGTTGCATGAACTCGTCGGTCCAGCCCAGGTCAGAGCTGACGGGGTGGCAGAGCCGGGGCTGTTGGCTCTGCCTGTAAACACCCTGTGGCTTCCCCTGAACGCCACGCTGCCCTGAGCCCTGCCTCCACTCCCCGGCACAGCAGCACAGCTCTGACTAGTGCCCTGCTGCTGTGGTTGCCCTGGAAGCCTGCAGAGCAGGGGATCCCAGAAATGCTCTGCTCCCTTGGCCTCCTGGTGCCGTGTGAGGCTGCCATGGACCTTCCCTGTCCGAGCCCTCCAGGGCTGGGCACTCCAGCTGCCCTGGGCAGCCTCTTGCCTTAGCAGGTGACAGATATTTTCCTCCATCACAGACCCCCCTCCTTGCCTGGATACATTTTCCCCTTACAGTTGCTGCCTCTTTCCTGCCCACTGGCTTGTGAGGAACACAGAGACACGGGGACTGCTCACCCTCTATCCAAACCAGTGCCCAAAGCTGTGCTGGTGGGGATCCAGGTGAATCCTTCCTCAGGTGCCTGTGCCCACACACAGAGGTAGAACAAGCTGTGGGGCAGACAACCATCCCCCTAAGGGTATGCAGCTTTCCCTGCAGAGGTTGGCACCTCCTGAGTTTGTGTGAGCTGAGCCCACGGTGCCTGGGGCATGGCACAGCTTGGTATTGGTCAAGTGTGATCCACCACTGTCAGGAAAGGGAGAAAACTCCTCTGCAGCATGGAAATGTGTGTGCATGCTGCCAGCCCCACTGCTGGTGTGGGCAGGGAGCAGCAGGGGACATGGACAGGCGTGGCCATCCCGGGCTGCTGTGTGCCGTGGTTTGGGAGAGAGGAGGCGAGGGCAGGGCAAGCCGTGGCACGATGTGTGCAGTGACAGCTCTGCTGTGTCCCCAGGTGGTGAGAGGCAAGGACAGAGGCAGCAAGAAGAGGGAGGACATGCTGAGCCAGCTGAGGCCGAGGTCCCAGCCCACGGAGAGCCTGTCCCTGCCGGAGTTCATCAGACGTGAGTGTGCCACCGCCCCGGTCCCGCACCACAGCAGGGCCCTGCTGGCACAGACACGGCCAGGCTGGGCCGTGCCAGGGAGCAGCAGTGTCCCCCTGTGCTCAGCCCGGCTCCTGGATAAGCCCTTGAGGTGCACCTTAGGCTGGGTGTGGGGTTTAACCCCTCTGCTCCCAGCAGATGTGCCTCACCCTGCCCACACTGCCCTGCTGCAGCTCATGCCAACCAAAGCATCTGGCCTTGGTCACCCCGAGTGTCACATGCCTTCCCATGGGCTTTGAGGTTCCTTCCACCCCAAATCCTTCTGTGACTCTGTGATTTATGGCTCGTGTGGACAGTAGGAACCAGAGGCCAAAATCTCAGCAGAGCCCAAATGCAGGCAGGAGGGAGGGGTGCTAGCTGTGGGGCTGGAGCAGAGCTGTGGGAAGGGAGAGAACCCCTTGGGTCAGAAGGGCTTGGGTTTGTCCAGCTGCTCTTGCTCGGTCCTCAGGCCGTGGCAGGAATCTGTCCCACAGCAGCACTGGCAACTTCTCATCCCCAAAAACCTCATCAGACTCCCTCCTCCAAGGCTGAGAGGCTGTCCCAACCAGGCTGACCTCCTGTCCCACTGGGAATGGCCAGTGCTGCCTGGGGCCAGGGTCTGGGCAGTTCCAGCCCAGAGGGAGGTTTGAATCCAGTGCAGTTAAATTATTTGGAAATGAGTGGGCTCTTTGTGCTGAAGGGGATCAGCTGGGCTTCAGTCTGTGGAGGAATCTGCTAATGGCTGGGATGTCTGGGTTTTTTAAATACTCTGCACTTTGGCAAGTACTTAAGAAAAGTGGCCCTCTGAAGTCACTCTGTGTCAGCTTCCTCCGTATTTCCCAAATATGATCCCGTTAATTTATTGCACATTCTCTGTGTCTGAAGGTCAGTGCAGGGCAGGCACAGCCAGGCAGGCGTGGGCAGGATTTTCTCCCGCTGGTGGCAGTGTTTGCTGCTCAGCCTAATGCTCAATTAGAGGAGGCAGTCGGGGGTTTCTTCCCCCCCTGACCCTGTGGCACTGTCATTTAGAAACCTGTGTGATGGAAGCTGCTGCGTGGGAGCAGACTGACAGTGCTCAGATGGGATTTTCACACCAGCACTCTGCTCTGTGCCTCTGAAACACGAATAAAAATGAGCTCCCTGCTCCTGGTGCAGAGAGGAGGAAATACCTCACCCTGCTCCAGCTGCAGCTTTGCTTCGGGGCTTGAATCAGCATTGCTGTGTCAGGGCTGTGCTCATAAATCCATTATTTCTCAGAATTTGTCCCTCAGAGCCCAGTTCTGAAGTAAATGAAGGGTCTGGTTTATGTCAGGAGAGCAATCTTGCTGAAATCACAGGGATCTCTAATACAAAACTCTTTTTGGAGCCAGGAGCGGGGTGGCAGGTGGTGTATGATGCTTAGAGGGGACAATATGGGTGAGGCCTGAAGACTTCAGGGCTGGCTCTGCTGCAAGTCCCTGGAAAGAGAATTTCCTTCCCATTTCATCACTCTCCTGCTTGTTTTGTTTCCTCTCTCTGTTTCTCTTTTTGCTGTTATTTTCTGCATGATAATTTATGAAAGCAGGGTTTGGAGATGAGATTCTCCAGCCCGAATCTCTTTATAAGTGTCCCAGGCCAGGTTGGACGGGGCTGGGGGTGCCCTGGGACAGTGGGAGTGTCCCTGCCATGGCAGGGTGGCACTGGATGGGCTGTAAGGTCCCTCCCAACCCAGACCATTCCGTGACTGTGGAGAAGGAAACGCTTTTGCCGTGTGTTCTGTTGCTTCGGGGATAACAGAGAGCAAACCACTCTTGCGGCAGTTTCTGCCGTGTCCCGCGAGCAGAGCAAGGGCGGGCTGGAGCCCATCTGTGCCACGAGGAGCTCCTGGAGCCCCCTGAGCCCCGGGCAGGCTGTGAGGGGCAGGGGCAGAGCCCTGGGGGCTCCGTCTGGGCAGGAAGGCTTTGCCAGCCCAGCAGCAGCACCGGGATGGGCTGTGCTCAGGGCAAGGGCTCAGGCTGGGCTCGGGGACACTCCGAGGTCGCTCAGCCCAGCAGGGTGAGCTGGCTCCTCTCTCTGGACTCCCTCAGAGCCGGGCAGGGATCTCAGCTCCGGCGCGGATGCTCTGCGTGGCTCCGGCTTGCACCCTGCTCGTCACACTCACAGGTTCCTCCTGCTGCAGGCACTGCATCTTCCTGCAGTAATGAAAAAAGGGGGATTTAGCTTGCCCGAAGTCATTTCCATTGCTAATTTCCAGGCTTCTGTTGAAAACACCTGGGAGGATGTGCAGATCCTGCTGCACATACTGGGAATTAGCCCATCAAAGGTGATCTTCAAAGCAGTTGGAAGGCTGCACTCGTGACTCGTTTGTTTCTCTTGTGGTCCCCAAAGGCAGTTTCAAGGATATTTTTGTTTATTATTTTGAAGTTTCCGCCTGCTTTTCCTGTCTGCCCGGCTGCTTCTCTGGAGCTGCAAGGAGGATCCAATCAGTGCTGAGGTGGGGACTGCAGAGGATGGAAATCCTGCTGCTCCCACCATGCAGTGGGGACCTGCTCAGCTTTTTACCTCTGATCTGGGGTGGCAGATCAAAGAGACCAGAGACCTCCAGGGAAAAGGACTTTTTGGTGGAAGATTCCCACAAAAGGCTGGATTGGCTCTCAGGAGATTTTTCAGCCAGCGAGCTGAGGCTTCCTATCTGCAACATGGCTGAGAAATTCCAGGAATACTCTTCAAAAATCAGGGCATTTAGTGGAACTTAAGAGCAATACCATCTCCCCCCTTGGGTTCACACTGGTGCAGTGCAGCTCCTTCCCTCTCTGCTGCCTGCCAGAGGTCAGCATTCCAGGGTCCCTGGCCATGCTTTGTGTGCCTGGGCCCCTCTAAGCACCTGCTTGTGCAGCTCCCTACGATTTTTGGCTGCTGGGCTGACCCGAGGGCAGGGTGCTGAGCAGGAAGGGCAGTGCTGCCATGAAGGGGAGTTGGGGACATGGGGGACCAGCAGAGGGTCCTTTTGCTCTTCACAGAACATTCAGGACAGCCAAAATCCATGCCCATGTGGGGCCAGCTCCCAGACAAGCCCCAGGGAGATGCCCCCGGTGCTGATAGAAAGATTGTCCCACTTGTTTGTCAGGGCTGGGAATTAACACCATTAATTTATGGCAGCCCTCTGCATTAATCCTCACTGCTAATTCCTTATCTCTGCTCCAGCATATTGGCTGCCCAAGCCCTCAGCAGGGACACTCATCAGCAGTTTGTTTGGAAGTTGCCCTTTGCGTGCCAGCCAGAGCAGGGGGAGGAGGTGGGAGGGCAGCAGCAGGAGCAGAAAGTGGCTTTGGGACATGCAGGAAGGGGACATCAGGAAGGACAGTGGCAGCTCCCAGCTGGCAGCATGGGGCACCCTGAGCCCCTGGCAGCCTCTCCTGCTCCAGGGTTCAGCCCTAGGGCAGTTTGCTGAAGTGTTTATTGCCTGTAATAAAAAAAATTCGTTTTTCATTGTTTCATTTTTTTTGTTGAAACAAAAAGGACACTGAAATTGCAACCACAGCAAACAAATAAATTAGCTTTTAATGACTTCCCATCTACTTTGGTATTTGTTTTAGCAGAAGCTCTGCCAGAAAGCTTCAAGGAAGGGGGTGGAATGAGATGAGCTTTGCAGTCCCTTTCCCACCCAAACTCCTGTGTGGTTCCCTGGTTAACATTTGGTGCACCCCTGCTCCCCCTTGTCCTTCCAGGTTTTCCCGTGGTGCTGCTGAGGAACCTGCGGCACCCCGTGTACCTGCTGGTGGTGCTGGCCCAGGTCAACATCTCTGCCATGGTTGCTGGGTTAGCAACCTTCATGGGCAAGTTCCTGGAGAGGCAGTTCTCCCTCACAGCCTCCCTGGCCAACATGATCATTGGTAAGCCTTGCTGAGCTTCTGACTCCTTAAAAAACGGTCTAGGAATTAGAAGAGTTCCTCTAGAGTAAAGCCTCCCTCTCAGAATGGGTTGGAGAGTTCAGAAATCCTGCCACAGAAGTGTTTAAAGCACATTTCTGAGCAAACAGCACCTCGGGCAAAGAGGCCTCTGAGGTCTGCAGCAGATAAATCAGACAAAGCGAGCAGAGCAGACTGGCAGAGCCCAGGGCTGAGTGCAGGCAGGAAGGTTCAATGCTGGAGCAGTGCTGTCCTGCCCCCACGTGCCCAGCTGAGCTGTTCCCAGCCTTGATTTACCCTCTGCATTCAAGTCAGCACCGTGTCCCCTGGATGAATTTATCTGCCCTTTGTTCTCACTGCCAAGTCTCCTTTTCTTTCAGCTCAGAAAGCTTTCTGTAGCTGGAAATTCCTTCCTTGCGTGGGTACTTATGGGCTGAGAGCAACCTCCCCATTGATTCTCAGCTGAATTAAACAGTTTGCTTGTCTCTAGCTGAACTTTGGTCTCCCCCCAAAAATGGGGGAGTTTATGTAAAGGGAGTTTTACAGGGGTGCTCACAGAAATGGGCACAAACCTGCACTGCAGAGAAATTAAACATGCTCCCCAGGCTGACCTGGTGCTTCTTCTTGGTGGCACTGGAAAATCACATTTTGCTGGTGAGGCCCAGCTTTCCACTGCTCCTGACATCTTCCACCCATGGATCCACAAGGCAGCCAGTTAGCTGTGGGGTCCTGTTGCTTCTGAAAAGCAGCTTTTTTGTGGCTGTTATTATCCCACCAGTCCCTGCAAAAACCTTGGTCCCTTCTGAATCACCCGTGCTGAAAAATAGGAACCCAAAAGCAAATGCTCTGGGCCTTTGCTGTGAGGAAGGACTGACACAGATCAGAGATGGAGCACAAGGTACAGTGATAGGACAAGGGAGAATCCTTTAGGATGGGTGTTAGGAGGGAATCCTTCCCTGTGAGGGTGGGCAGGCCCTGGCACAGGGTGCCCAGAGCAGCTGTGGCTGCCCCTGGATCCCTGGCAGTGCCCAAGAACAGGTTGGACAGGGCTTGGAGCAGCCTGGGACAGTGGTGGAAGGGGACAGAACTGGGTGGGTTTAAGGTCCCTCCCCACGCAAGCCGCCGTGTGGCTCCCTGACTGCATGCCTGCCTTTCCCAGGTGCTGTGAACATCCCCGGGGCCATGGTCGGGATCGTGGTGGGCGGTGCCATCCTGAAGCGGTTCCAGATGTCCCTGAGGCAGTGCAGCGCCCTGTGCGTGCTGGGCATGCTGCTCTGCCTGCTGGCCGCCTTTCCCCTGCTCTTCCTGGGCTGCCCCACGCAGAAGGTGGCAGGTGTCACCCACTGGGACAGGTACCACAGCTCCCGGGCTGGGCACGGGGCATCCCCAGGGTGGGCACGCCCCAGTCGCAGGCACGTTCCTCAGGGTGGGGTGGCAGCCAGGCAGAATCCCCAGAAATGGGTTTGTTCCCTCGGGAGAAGCAGCTAGTGGAGATAAAGTAAGAAATTCTTGTGGATAAACACTGAGTCTGCTGCGTCCTCAGGTGTAGGGCAGAAAATGTCCAGCTAGCCTTTGTGACTTACCCCACGCATGGTGGGGACATTTCAGCTTTATCTCCTTAGGGCTAAAACCCTTTCAACGTGAGATTTTTAGGAGCAGGGTTATAAGAGTTCCACCAGTGAGATTTCCTACCGAGGAGCAAGCGTGGAACCCAAAGTAAACACGTTTTTGGCACAAACAGCACGAGTTCTCATCTTGGGAAGTGTGGTGGGTGAATAATTCGGGCAGGGCCAGCTCTGGCATCACACCATCCAAGGTGTGGCAGCGTAGTGTTGCAAGAACCCCAAAGGCCAGCTTTGCAGGAGCCCCAAAGGCCAGGTTTGGGACCAAGCCTGAAGGCAGTGGGTGGCTCCGTTTGTGCCCAGCTGTGGTTGGGATGCTTTGCCCGGGGTGATGGTGGAGCTCCCTTTTCTGGGTGAGATGCACTCGGTGCCTGCATTAACCCTTTCCCGGCTCAGCTCCGGCTTTGGCCACCACGACATGGCGTGTAACACGCACTGCCACTGCCCCGAGAGCGGCTTCAACCCGGTGTGCGGCTCGGACGGCGTGGAGTACACGTCCCCCTGTTCTGCCGGCTGCAGCAGCCTCAGCCTCCGCCCCGACGGCTCCGTCCTGGTGAGTCACAGCCGGCCGGGCTGCTGGGCTGCCCTGCTGCTCCGTGGGGCTGCCGAGCCACGGGGCTGCAGAGCTCGCAGAAAACCCTGCAGCTGTGTGCCCAGCTTTGCTGCAGCCCTTCCAGAGGGCACCACGTAAGCTTGGGTGTAGGAACGAGGTTTTGGGAGAGCCTGAGCTGCCCCTGACTCTGGGATCACTGTTCTGCAAACTGCCACCCCCACTGGCAACCCAAAGATCATGCTTATTTTATTTAAAAAAAAACAAACAAAAACAAAAAAACCCCCAGGAGTTTCTTGTTTAAAACAGAAAAAAAAGAGAGAACTGTGACTAAATTAGAGAAAAGGAAAAATTCCTCATCCATCACCCCAGGGCAGCCTTCCTTTGCTATAAGGCTCTGCTAGTTATTTATGAGCCTCTCTCAAAGGTGAGGTTTGATTTAACACTGCCCTGAGCTGGGGCTCTGGCTGTGGCTGCAGCTCTGCCCTGCACACAGCCTGGGATGAAGGGGCTGGCAGCAGGACAGCCTGGCACAGGTGGCACAGCCAGGAATTCCCAATTCCCAATATCCCGTCCAGCCCTGCCCTCTGGCAGTGGAAGCCATTCCCAGCATCCCATCCCTGATCCCTTGTCCCCAGTCCCTCTCCAGCTCTCCTGGAGCACTGGACATGCTGAGTGCTAACTACTGCTAATTATTTCCAGACAAATCCTACCCCCTCTCCTTCGCTGCGGCAGCTGGCAGCGTTCCCTCCCACCTGCACATCCCTGGGCTCTGGATGGTGTGAGCAGCCTCTGGATGGTGTTGTCTCCTCTTTGCAGAACTACACCGGCTGCAGCTGTGTTTGGGGACCGGGCCCGGCGGGCTGGGCCAGGCCGGGCTCCTGCGGCACCGCCTGCTCCCACCTCTTCGTGCCCTTCGTGGTGCTCTCCTGCCTGGCGGGCATCCTGGCCAGCACCTCCCACACGCCCTCCTTCATGCTCATCCTGAGGTGGGCACTCCCTGGGCACGCTCCTGGGCAGCCACTGAGGGCTTCCAGAGGGGATCCGTGGGGCAGGGGGAAGGATTTCCCCAGCTGCGGGACTGGGGGTTAAACCAGCCCTGGATTGCACCTCGTGCTCTGTTCCTGCAGATTTGGGTTAAACCAGCCCTGACTGGGGGTTAAACCAGCCCTGGATTGCACCTCGAGCTCTGTTCCTGCAGATTTGGGTTAAACCAGCCCTGACTGGGGGTTAAATCAGCTCTCGTGCCCTGTTCCTGCAACCTGGGGTTAAACCAGCCCTGACTGGGGGTTAAACAAGCCCTGACTGAGGGTTAAACCAGCCCTTGTGCCCTGTTCCTGCAGATTTGGGTTAAACCAGCCCTGACTGGGGGTTAAACCAGCCTGGATTGCACCTTGTGCCCTGTTCTGCCGTGGCATTACCTCGGCACAAGCTGTGCCATTAACTGGGCTGTAATTCAGCACAGCAGCACTTGGGCTCTCCCTAAGGCAGCTGGGTGTGAGGTTAAGGAGTTTAATTCCCTTCCTTTGCTGGAAAGCAGCCTCCCCTCCCAGTGCAGAGAGGCAATTGGGGCCCCAGCTTCCCACAGCCTTGGAAAGGTGCCCGTGGGGTGGCAGCAGGATGGAGCCAGCCTAGATGTGAGCCCAGGGTGGGTAAAGCTGAGGCAGAGGGGGAAGCCGTGGGGGAATCTCTGTCTCAGTCTATAAATGGTACTTCCAAGCACTGCTGGCTCTGGCAGGATTTTCAGGCCAGGAAAAGGCCACGGTCAGTGTTTAGCCCTAATGAATGAGCCCTCATCAGCTTTGGTGATGTGAATGGAGCTCCCTGGGACCCTTGGAGTGAAGGACAGGTGTGTGGGCGAGGTGCTGTGCCAGGGAGGGAAGCACCCAGCCTGGAGGGATTGCCGGAGGGAGGGCACGTGTTCCATTTTGTTTTCCAGGAGCATCCAGCCTGAAGACAAATCCTTCGCTGTTGGGATACAGTTCATGCTGCTGAGAGTTCTAGGTAAATGGGAACGTGGTGAAATAAATACCATCCTGGAGAAAAAGGGCAGCTCTTGGAGAGGGCTTTCCCGAGGCAGGCAGAGACACTGCCCTGCAGGTCTGGGGGCACGTGGGGGCGTGAGACAAGGCAGCTCCAAGGGTTCGGGCTGGGGCACCTGGGGCCGTGTCTTTGGGGTGGCTGTGGGGATTTTTGGGGTGGCTGTGCTGGGTTTGGGGTGGCTGTGCTGGGTTTGGAGTTTCTGGGGTGGCTGTGCTGGGTTTTTGGGGTGGCTGTGGGAGTTGGGGGTGGCTGTGGGGGTTTGNCTGCAGTGGGTTTTGGGCTGGCTGTGAGTGTTTGGGGTGGCTGCAGTGGGTTTTGGGCTGGCTGTGAGTGTTTGGGGTGGCTGCAGTGGGTTTTGGGCTGGCTGTGGGTGTTTGGGGTGGCTGCAGTGGGTTTTGGGGTAGCTGTGGGTGTTTGGGGTGGCTGCAGTGGCAGGGCTGGCGGGCTGACACTGGCCTTGCAGCGTGGATGCCGGGCCCGGTGCTGTACGGCAGCGCCATCGACACCAGCTGCCTGCTGTGGGAGAGGAGGTGTGAGCGCAGGGCCGCCTGCAGATACTACGACAATTCCCTCTTCAGGCACAGGTAGGGATGGGCAGCGGGGTCAGGGACACCGGGGGGATGTGGCACTGGGATGAACTCCTGTGCAAAGCCCTGAGAACACCCAGGGACGCTCCCTGCCCCGGCCCTGCCGAGGACCGTGCAGCCGGGGGGCACAGGGGGTCACTGCCAGCACAGCTCCCTGCCCGGGGCACAGGGGCCAGCTCCCTGCCCGGGGCACAGGCCATCCCTGTCCCAGCCCCCCCAGAGTCCCGGGGTCGGTGCTGGGAGCCGTGGGGCTCATCCCTGCTGTCTGCACCCCACAGGTACCTGGGCCTGCAGTTCTTCTTCGAGGTGGGCGCCTTCCTGTGCTTCGGGGCCGTGTACCTGATCCTCAGGAGGCAGGAGAGGGAGGCCAGCCAGGCAGAGGAGGCAAAGGCAGAGCCAGAGAAGGAGAAGCTGGCGGGAAACGCGGCGAAGAGCCCGGAATCCAAAGTGTGACACGGAAAAGGGAGCTGTGCTCCGTGCTGGGGAGGTGAAGCCACGTGAAGCAGCCCACACCCGGGCTGTGGGGGTGATGCTTGGAGAGATGGGCCCTGGGGCTGCTGCCTGCTCTCCCGGGTGGCATGGACTCTTCCTCAGTGCCGTGGGTCCATCCAGACGTTGTTCTCCACCCCGGGGCTGCAGCTTGTTCCTTCACTGGGTTATTCCACACGCTTTAGCCCCTGGACTCTGCAGCCTCCTGGATTTGTGTCCTGCAAAGCAGTTTTTCCTGCTGACTGTCTTGGTGGTGCCAGCACTGAGCAGTAACCATAAACCTGAGGGGTTTATTTTTAAATAAATCATTTTTAAGAAATGGTTTTGTACTGAACCCACAGATCTCTGTGACTGATGTTTCTAATTCTTATTTTCTGTGTTATCAGCACTCATTTTCTGATGATCAATGCTTATCACGTGGGAGTTCAGGTGCATTCCTGGTTTGCAGTTCGAAAAGCGCAGAACTTTTCCCAGGGTTGCAGGATCAGAGGACAAGGTTGGAGGCCTCTCCAGACTGGGTAGAGCCTGTGGCTAAACCCTGTGAGCCCAGCAGCAGCCAGCCCTGGGCTCCCTGAAGGGGGTTCTGTCTCTAATTATGGGGTGGGAGTCCAGCCTGGTGCTATTTTGGTTCAGCTGCCTCCATTTCCTGCATTCTTCCCATCCTTCCCACCCAAGAGTGAATTGTGCTGTCCCTGCCACCAGTAAGCAGCCACAGTCACTGGGTCACTTTGTCAGTTTTGGCTCCAGGATGGAATTCAGTAGAGAAAACAAAACTTGTAAGTTCAAGCCAAACATGCAGAAGAGAAATACACAGAAGGGGAAGCTGTTTGCCCAGCCATTCTGAGGGACCCAGTTCCCTCAGTGCAGCCTGGGAGGTTGATTGGAATTTTTGGGGGGTTTGGGTTGGGGTTTTTTTCCTGTTTTTGTGTGATGCCTTGTGTTCACCGAGGTGAGAGTTCCCAGCCCCGTTCAGGGTACCCAGAAGCGATGTCTGGCTTCAGAGAAGGTTCTGGAAGGCAGAGGCAGGCGTGGGTGTTGCAGGGATGTAGGTGCAGCCATCCAGGGAAGGCCAAGTAGCATTTGCTGACCGTGGCCTTTAGAAAGCCAAAACTGGGAGAGTTTTGCACTGTCCTTTATTCCAAGGCACGGCCAGGCAGCATCTGTTGCTAAAGCTGCAGGAGGGGAGCAGGAATGAGGCTCTTTGGGCAGGAGCAGGGGAGAGATGGGCTGTTGCAGCCCCTGGCAGCCCAGGAACCTGTGGCATCCACAGAGAGGAAGGTTCTTTCCTGGCTGAGCTCAAGCCTTGGCTCCCGGCCGCTGCCCTGCCTGCTCGGCTGAATCCCAAGTACTCCAAGGTACTTTCCACCCCACCACAAACAAACAGCAGCACAATTTGCTCCATGGGAAGTGGGAGGTGAGGAGCTGCAGGGTGCTGTGCCAGGGATCCACCACTGGTTCCATCCTTTGCCCATGGAAGTGTGCAAGCCCATGCTGGATGGGGCTTGGAGCCACCTGGGCTAGTGGAAGTGTCCCTGCCCGTGGCAGGGGTGGAATGGGATGAGCTTTAAGGCCTTTCCAACCCAAACCACTCCATGATTCCATGGTTCTCATCCCACTGGAGCCCCTCAGGGCTGTGCAGCCTTTCTGAAAGCCCCTCAAGCCACTGAAAGCAGTGGTTCCATTTACAGAAAGGAAGGGGAAAGGGGACAGCTAAAGCCTTTCCCAAAATGAACAGGGAGTTTAATTGCCTGTGCTGCTGCTGCAGGAGCAGACAGGCTGCACATCCCTCTGCTGCCTGGTTGGGATCCTGATGGATGCACAAGGGGCCTGCAGGATGGCTTGGCCAGCTCCTTCTCATTGCTGGGCTCGGGGCTGCACGTTCATTTTCCACTTGGAAAACTCCTGTCACACCATAGAAAGGTCTGGCTCAGGCAGTGCACGAGCTGGCACAGCCTGAGTCCTTCCTTCCCTCGTTACCCCTCCAGCACAGGGCAGATCCCTGTGGATAAACATCCAAGGCACTTGGAAACTCTGTCTTAGCTCTAGGCCTCTGCTTTTGCTCTGGCAATTTCCATCACTTTGGGAGTTCCTAAAAAGAGAAATAAAGCCACATTTCTCCATCTCCTGCTCTGTGCTCTTTAAGAAGGCAGTTGAAAGGGACTGACTTGCCAGGGAAGATTAAAGAGAGGCAGTTTGGAAAGGCTGCTCCCTCCTCCCGTCAGCAGGGAGGGGGATACAGGCCAGGGAATATGAAAGGGCTGGAAATATGAAAGGGAGCAGCAGGAGCAGTGTTTGATGCAGGCAGGTGGGAGGGCTGCAGAGGAAGGAAGCAAAGGAAGGGGCAGCAGCAGCAAAAGCCACCTTGTGGCATTTGCCAGGTTCTCCCCAGAGGGGATCTCCCCTGGAGGCAGCCTGGAACAGAATTTACAGAGCACTGAAGGCACAGCTTGGGCACCAGCCAGGAATTGCACTGGGGGTTAGCAGGGGCTGGTCCAGCTGGGCCAGAACTCCTTGGACTTCCTGGAACTGCAGCTCTGGGTGTTTTCATGCAGCACTTTGTGGTACCAGGGGTCACAGACCTGGAGGCAGAACGGTGCCTTCAAGGCTGCTGAGAATTGCACAGGGTCAAGAGAAGGAATTAAAACTGGAGGGGAGGGCCCAAAGCACTTACAGAGGCAGGAGCTGCTTCAGAGCCCAGCACAATTCCCATGCCTCTGGAAAAAGAGCAAAGCTGAAGCTTTTAAATCACCCTCGGTGTGTTCAGCTCAGCCAGATCTCTCCCTGGAGTGCTCCTGGCCACTGCTGCTGTCAGACCCAGAGCCTTTCTCCTGGTTTGCTGCTGCTTTTCCAGCACGGGGGACAGGGACAGTCCCAGGAAGGTTCAGTGGCTGCTTGCAGGGGGCCAACAAAACATGAATCAAAATCCACTGAATGTTTCTCTTAAAACTCACTCCAGCTGCCTCTGGCAACCTGAAATGTGTTCCCAGGAAATGCTCGCTGAGGAGACACAGTCTGCAGCCACAAGACAAAGAATTGCTGGGACTGGGACTGGGGCAGAGCTGTGGATGGAACCCTGTCCCCAAACCGGGGAAGAGGAAGGCAAATCACCCAGAGATTTAACCCACTGAAGTCCAGGAAAATCTGGGAAGTTCCCAGAGGGATCCTGAGAAGATGAGCCAAGGAATCACTGAAATGCTACCAATTAAAAGCACAATTCCCAGAAACTGGAGGTTTTCAGGGATCTCAGAAGGGGAAAACAGAGCAGGCAGGCAGATCCAGCCCCAGCTCAGCACTGATCCCTGGAAAGATGCTGAGGAAGTGACTCATGCATGTGCACTCACTTGGACAAGGATGCCATGGATTGCCTCACACAGATCACATCAAACATTTTGTTTCTCCTTCGGGCAGGCACCTGTCCCTCCTGGGGAAGCCGTGCTGCCTCCTGACGGAAGGAAGGATTTTGACCCTGTCCCACCTTGTTCCCATAAACCAATCATCAGCCAGATGGAGTTATGCAGAGAGGAGAAAAAACAGGCTTAATTGGAAAGCTTCAGCTCAGGAGCTGCAGGTAGTTTGCTGCCTACCCAAAAGGATTTATCTACAAGAATCTCACTGGGGTCTGTCCTGTCTCTAGGACTAATCAATATTTTAATTAATTACTTGGACGATGAAAGAAGCAGGAGCTAATAAAATTCCTGCTTACTGTCATGAGTGCTGTGGATGGCAGGATTGGAATCCAAAGCGTTCACAGCAGATTGGAGGAATGGTCTGAAATGGATGATACTGGGATTTACCAGAGCAAAGCAGTGGTGCAGGGGAAGGAGGGCAGGGGTGCAAAGTTTGCCCTGTGACAGAGGGGATGTGGCACCAGCTCAAAATGGAGCAGAAGAGTTTTAAGCTCATATTGTCCCTTTAAATTAAATTGGCATTCACCACAATTCTCTGGCTTCCCCCCTGTGAGGGGAAGATACGACCCCTTGCACTTGGAGGCATAAAATTATCTCCCCACGATGCTGAATTGAGTAACTTTCCCTGCTTATTGCCAAGTGCATCTCCTGCAGTTGTGGCCTCTCGAAGGTCCGAGCAAACCGAGCAGGGTCAATCAGGAATTATCTCCCGTGTTTAGAGACAGGTTGAGTAATGATTACTCCTGAAATATGGAATTCATCTCTGGGCCTTAATGGGCTTGCAGTGGAGCTGTGCAGGAGCTGGTTGCTGAGGGCTCTGAAGTGATTGTGGCCAGGGAGGAGCATCCTTTATCCTGCAGAGGTGATAAGGGCTGGCGCTGCTCCCCGAGCGCGCTCCCAGCCCAGCCCAGCCCAGCCCAGCCCAGCCTCCTCTGGTGCCTCCCGGGTGCTGAAGGACACAAGTGCTTCCACACGGCGCTGATAAAGGACTTTAATCCCTCTCCCCTCCCTTCTCAAGTTAGAATGGCATTTGCTAAAGAGACCAGAACCTGAGATGGTTCCAAGCTGTGCACACTGCTACAGCTTTCTGAGCAAACTCGGGAAAAAATAACTTTCCCTGGATAAACTTCCTACTGAAATCTTCTTGCTCTCACACCTGCTGTTAAAAAAGGCTTCCCTTTCCACCCTCCCTGTCTCCTGCTTGTCCCAGTGCCGTGGCCTAATTGCACATTGGGCACTGAATGTGTCCAGATTGCACTTGTGAAGCTTTGGGGACACTGCTCATCTTTCTCTCCCCCCCAGTTTCTGATTTCTTGTGTCTGCAGGAGTGCTCTGGAGCACGGGCTGGGCACAAATAATGAGAGATTCCAAAACCTGTGCTCTGGGAGTTGGGAAATGCCTGCGTGTGAAAGCACCTGCAGGAACAGGAAATCCAGGGGGATGGGATGGCATGCTGAGAAACGGAGACACCGTTGATGGTAATCCAACTGGGAGCACTGGGGACACTCAATTCCCAGCACGCCTGGTGGGGTACAGCCCCCACAGCCCCGGGACAGGACAGGCCCATGGCCAGCCCCAGAGAGAGGAGATAGCAGCAGCTGTGCCTGATTCACAAAAGCCAAAATAAGATTTTAAGGCAAAAGGCACCAGCCACACAGCCCCTCCCAAAAACAATTTGTTACTGCAAACGAAGGGGAATCGAAGGAAGATGGAAAGGCCCAGATGTTGTGGAGGCCTGGCATCATTCCTGGGATGACCCTGAGCAGACTGAGACACTCAGGCCTTGGCACTGGCAGCGGTGTGGGCAGCAGAGGGGGACTGGGGGAAATGCAGGAGCGAGGGGCTGGAATTCAGCTGGACTACAAGAAGTGTCACTTTCCTGTCCCAAAGGTCTCACTGAACCTTGCTCATTGGTCTCCTACACCTGGAGCAGAAGGGGCACAGCCCACTGTCCCCTCCAGGAGGGAGGTGACACCTCCAGCTGTCCCAGGGCTGAGCTGGGGCTCACCTGGCCTGAGCATGTTCAGGCACACAAGGGTTTCTCCAGGCTCTGCTGATATGGCAGGCCAGCCCAAAGGAAATCACAGCGTTCCAGTTTCCAGGAAACTGGGGGAAAAAAAAAAAGCTGTGGCGAACAGCTGGAATGTCATTCCCTGAAGTCCCAGCTGCAAAGTTTCCTGCATTTCTCATTCCTCAGGGGAGCCATTGCAGAAGATGTTGTGGGAACAGAGGATGCAGGGGTGAGCAGTGCCTTAAAAAAAGCTGGGAATCTGTGGCAGCTCAAGCCGGGTGTCTGTGCAGGGAACAACACCCCAACAGGGTGAGCCTGCTCTCCTGGGCAGCCTCCAGCACACACTGCCAGCCCTGGCCGTGCCCCCAGGTGCTGCTGTCACCCACCCCTTGTCCTGAGATATTCCAGGTGCACGGAGCAAAATAAAGAGCCAGCAAAATAAAGAGCCAGGCACAGCCCCGAGCACCCCAGCTCCCATCCTGGGCAGCAGCAGCTGCCGGTGCTGATCCGAGTCCTGGGAGGTGATGGAGGCTCTCACACACACCCTGAATCCCCTCTGGCCCCCACAAACCTGCAGCTTTAATTTAGAGGCACCTTTTGAGCCAGAGGACACCACTCGTGCTCTGGGTATGGTTAAACAGTGGAAAAGGGGGGAGAAATTAGGCAGCAAACGTGCATATTAATGAGTACGGCGGGAGAAATAACTGAGCACAAGCAAACAAGCAGAGGGAGTGTGAAGTGGGAGCATCCTCCTGCAGCACACCCAACAGCAGGAACAGCCTAGGGCTGCTGGAACAGGCCCTGCAGGCACAGGGCACAGCAGGGCACAGGCTTGGCTCTCTGCACTTCACCAAAATAAAAATACACCGGGCTGGGGGGGTGGCAGAGAGAAAATCCCCATCACAGGACAATCCACGGGTGGAAACAAGGCTGCACCCCTGCTGGAGGGTGGGATATCGGGAAGGAATCCTTCCCTGTGGGGGTGCTGAGGCCCTGCACAGGTTCCCAGAGAAGCTGTGGCTGCCCCTGGATCCCTGGCAGTGTCCCAGCCCTTGGCAGGGGTGGAACAAGGCGATTGTTCCCAAGCCCAAGGCAGAATCTGTGATTCTGTTCCATGATTCTCGAGGTCAGGGCCCCTGGAGCAGATGGAGAATCACAGGATCACAGGATCACAGGATCCCACCTCTCTGGACAACCTGCTCCAGTGTTCCCCCACCCCATCACAGAAATTCTGCCTTGTTTCTAGAGGGACTCTCCCCTCCTTTAGCTCAAAGCCACAACACCTCATCCTGTCACTCCTAAAAACTCCGTCCCCACTTCCCTTCACAGCTGCCTGCAGGAGTGGGAGCCCTCACCAGGGCACTGCTTCTGCCCCCATGCTGCTCCAGGACGTCCCCCAGCTCCTTGCAGGGCAGCTGGAGCTCTGTCCCTGCTCCCGATGGCAGCAGGCTCCAGCAGAGGTGGCGGGGCGGGGGGACAGGGACGCGTGGCTGTCACAGCCGGGATGGATGGGGCGAGCACCACTGATCTTCTGCAGCTGCATCCGTCAAGCCAAGGAGAAATGGGAACCTGCAGGGGACGCCAGGCGAGCCAGAGGAGAGTGGGAATCGTACCGATGTCACCGGGGTGGGCAGAGGAGCAGCAGAGGGGCAGGGGATGGGGGCAGCCTGCCGTGCCCAGGAGCTCAGGGGCACAGCCTGGCCAGGGGCCAGGGGCCCTTCCTCCTCTCCTGAGCCCAGCTCCTGCCCAGCAGGGCCACACCAGCTCTGGGGAAAGCTGCTGGACAGCCTGGCGAGGACTTTCCCACTGTGCCTTCTCCCTGCTCTTCAGGCAGGCTCCCGGGCGCTTTGTCACACAGCCCTCAGCAAGTGTCCCCACATTCCTCTGCCTGCTGTGCTTCAGTGCAGAGACAGCTCTGCGGCTTTAATTCTGACATTAATAAGTGATAATTCCACTTCCATGTTTGTCTTCCACAAAGGGAAGAAGCGAGGTGTGGGATTCCTACTTTCTGAGGGGGAAAAATTAAAAAACAAATAAAAAGAATTAAAAAAAAAAAAAAAAGAAAGAAAAGAAGAAATGAGATGCTTCTGTTGTTGTTCCTGCTAGTTCTGGCTCCCCTGGGAATCACCTCCTTCCCAGTCCCACAGAAACGTCTCAGCCAGGATTTGGGGCTGCTGCTCCTGGGGCAGCTGCTCTCTGCCATCCCGCTCCCCGCACTGCATTCCCCTCAGACTCCTCCAGACACAGCAACAACTGTGAACTCCAAGTCCCGAGCCAGGAATAAACCATGACACGGGTGACACTTGTAATTGAGAGTTTCTTAATTGCTGTGTTTGATTAAAGAGAGCTGCCAGCTTTGTGCATAAAAGGCAGAGACTCCAGAAACCCAGGGTAGGAAGAAAAGAGGATAAGAAGATGATGGGAACAGAAAAACGGGAGATCAAGGAGAAGAAAGACTCTTGTTGGAGTACCAGAGATAAGGGAGACAAAAATAGAATGAGTGGTTTCACTTGTGACTACATCCATGTTTATTTCTGCCCTTTTGGGGCACAAATACAGGGATTTGTGCTCTCCTGGTGTGAAATGCAGCAGCTATTTAGCACCACAAAGCACCAAAGATAAAGGCAGCATATCAAAAAGAACTAAAACCGACTGGGAAATTGCTTTTTTTGTTGAAATAAGCCCGGGGAAATAGGAAAACCTTTCATTAGAACTTTGGTGGCTGTGCTGCCAGGAGGGCCATGCTCCAAAAAGCCACGAGCTGCACCCCGTGAGTGCCAGGGGTGGCTCCTGCCTCTGCCAAGGTCAGGGAGACATCCCTGTGCATCCCAGGCTGTTTTCCAGGGATATTCCTGACCTCTGCCTCTGGCTCAGGGGGAAATCCAAATTATTGATCTCAGGGAGACAACAAGCACAGAGAAAAGAACAAGAGGAATGGGGAAAGATTCCCTTCTTGGAGGGGAAATTCCTTCCTGGGTGTTATTCCCTCCCACGAGGCTTTTTGCCAGCCCAGGTGGGCAAGGCACAGAGCCCAGAGAGGGTCCAGCTTTAGAAGAGCACGGCCAGCACAGGACAGGTGCACTGTTCTCAGACTTTCCTTTCCTCTTTTCCATCATTTTCCCCGTTTCCAAAGGAATTACACAGAGCAGGAGCCTGGCCCTGTCCTGGTTGGGCTTGTGTGGACAGGAATGGCAAGGATGCTTCTAGGCTGCAAGGGTGAGCCTGGCTTAGGTAAATCCTCCACCCTGTACAGATTTTTTTCCAACTCAGATGACTTTTTTGTCTTTGTGTGAACTCCTTAGCACTGACCTCGCTGCCCCCAGGTGGAAGCTGGAGGTTTGGTGACACTGCAGGAATAAAAATACTCCGTTTTCTCCTTTCCATTGCTGTCTCCAGCCAGCCCTGAGCCAGTCTGCTCGGAGTGAAAACAATCTCTCTGCTCAGAGTGAAAATAATATCTCTGGGCTGGTGGGAAGAGAGGGCAAGGAGAAATCCTGGAGCAGCAGAGGTTTGCAGGGAGCTGGTGCCCGGGCACTGGGCCACGGTGGGGCAGGCCAGCTCTGACTCGGGGGATTTCCACAAATAAATGCACAAAGAGTTCCAGCTGCAGCCAAAACCTCCAGCAGCCCCCTGAGAGGCTGACTGATGCAGGGCTTTCAATGTGCTGTCTGTGCACTGCAAAGCTTCACCTGGCAGGAAATTTATGTCTGAAGAGTGTAAAACTTGGGGTACTCTGTAAAGAGCTTTTTTTCCTTTCCTTTTAAGAAAAACCTTCAAATGCATGGCATGGTTTTAATGAAAAACAGCTGCTCAATAATAACCTGCAGCACAGGCTCATGAAATTTCCAGACTCATTAATTTAGGGAATCATCACCAAAAAAAACCTGGGGTTTGGAGATTTCTAATGCTTTCCTTTGTGAACAGAGAGTCAAACTGAGCTGCTGCGTTCCTGCAGCTCCCAGTTGCTTCCCACTGATGGGTTTTTCCCTGGATCACTTACGCCTGTCTCTCCTTAAGCTCTGACAAATGTGAGGGCTTCTGGCACAGACAAATGGTGCATCACACCTTCGGAAAGCTCGAGGGCATCTTCATTTTGTTCTCCCTGTCAGAGGTGCTCCGCCTTCCTGCCTGTGACAGCAGTGTCCCCAGGAGTCTCCGGCTGCCACCACGGCTCCCCGAGTGAGGCTGGCTTTGGAGAGCCATCCTTCCATGATCCTTCTGGGAAACAGCACAATGTCCAGGAGCAGCAGCCTCCTGGCCTTCCCACACCTCAGGGGCCTGAGAAAGATGGGGACAGAGGTTTGGGTAGGTCCTGTAGTGAGAGGACAAAGGGGGAGGGATGTTAAATGAGAAGAGGGATGATTCAGACCAGACATGAGGAATTTTTACACTGAGGGTGGCAGGCCCTGGCACAGGGTGCCCAGAGAGGTGGTGGCTGCCCCTGGATCCCTGGAAACATTCAAGGAGAGGCTGGGCAGGGCTCTGAGCAGCCTGGTCCAGGGGAAGGTGTCCCTGCCCGTGGCAGGGCTGGACTGTCTGAGCTCTCACAGGTCCATGCTGTGGATTGCTGCAAGCTGCAGTGCAGGACAGTCCCTCCCTGTGCCATCCACCCGGCTTTATCTGCCCTCTCCAGGGGTGCCCAGAGCCCTGGGTGATCTCTGCAGGGCTGGCACCCAGCGAGGGGACAGAACGGTGGCACTGTGCCTCCTCTGCCCTCACAGCCACGGCTGCACGGCTGGGTCCAGTTTCAGCATCTGGGCCCAAGGACAGCCCAGAAGGAGTTCAGGTGACAGCAGTGAGAACAGTCAGGGGCCAGGAGAACATGAGCCACTGGGAAGCAATGGTGTCATTTACTCTGGAGGGAGGACGGCGGAGAGGAGACAACAGCAGTGTTCAATTATGCAAAAGGTCACAGCCAAGGAGGGAGGACAGAAGGCACGGCCTGAAATGGCAGCGAGGACAGCCAGGCTGGGACCTGGGACAGCACTTCCAGCTCCCAGGGCTCACAGCCGGGGCTGAGCAGGGAGGGACAGAGAGAGGGGTTCAGTCAGGCATCAGCCAGGAGGGGTTTCCGTGCACTGACCCTTTTTGGGGACGCTCTGCTGAGAATGAGCAGCTCGGGGGCCCCGAAAGGATCCCCATCAAAATTATTTATATGCAAACCACGGCAAAAGTGGTTTAAATATAAACTTGGGAAAATGCAGCTGAACAAAGCTCAGTGGCAAGGGTCACTGTCACTGCCCACAGGGGTGGAACACAGGGGGAAATCAAGTTAGGATCAGTTTAGAGGGATTTGCACCCAGGCTGAAGGCACAGAAGGAGTGCCGAGTGGAGCCCCTCACTGCCCAACTCCTGGTGGAGCTGAGCTGGGGCCAGCTCCCGTCTCAGTCTCACACTTGGGCAGGGATTTCTGTCTACATGAATTAGCCACTCCTTTTCTCTGCAGCTGGAGCCAAACCAGGGCCCTGCTGCAAAAGGCAGAGCACAACTTTGCTCACAACTTCCTAACCTGTGGCTGTGTCCATGGCCCATTAAAATGGAGACACAACCAAAGAAGTCATTAGCAGTTTAGCAGAGGGTCAGAAAGCAGGTTATTGACTTGCTTTATCACAGCTCCAAAACCCTCCTAAGAATAGAGCACTTTAGATTAATTGGGGGGAAAATGGATTGGAAAGTTGCAATTAAGTTGATGTCATAATTTTGGGAAAAAAATAAAAAACAGGTGTTCTGCTACAGCTGTAGTTCTCTCCCTGACTTTAATTGGCCTCCCAGTCCCAGTTGTCTGTATTGATAAAATGCTGTCCATTAAAAAAAATGTATCATTAGCATTGGCTTAAAAGGTACCAACATTTTAAAGGGAAAAAATGATTAAAAACCAGGAAAACTTCGACATATTTTTTTCCTTTAACCTTTCAGAAGTTTGGAGTAATTGTCTCAGCTCTGTGCAGGAGAGCAGGATTAATTAGAGGCTTTTTTATGGGATCACAGGCTGGGTTTTGGGAGGGACCCTGAAACCCTAATCATTCCCACCCCTGCCATGATGGGCAGGGACACCTTCCACTGTCCCAGGCTGCTCCAAGCCCCGTCCAGCCTGGCTTGGGCACTGCCAGGGATCCCGTGTCAGTGCCCCAGCAGCCTCACAGCGAGGGATTTTTCCCAGCCCGGATAACTCCCGGCTTTCCTGCACTGCTCTGCAGAGGCAGCACCTGGCCAGCACAAACACATTGGAGTTTCTGACAGCACAATTGAGAGCTCCAGAGGAAAGCAGGTTTTGCTCTCTGTGCCTCTGCCTGGCATTTCCCATCTGTGCTGGCACCAGGACAAGTCCCTGAGGTCCTGAGGGGTCCCATGGTGCTGAGCACTGAGAAACTCAAGGCACTGAGGAGAAAAGGAAGGAGAAACTGCATTTCTGCCCTTCTAATAATGTCTCTGCTTGGTTACAGCCAAAAATCCTTCACTGCATTGAGATTAGAGGAGTGAATTTGGAAGTGTGGACCCTGATAACTTCAGGCTGGCGAAGGGCAATTCCCTTTGCTTGCCCTGAGCTTTCCCGAGGGCTTTTGCTGAAATTCCCCATCTCAGCAATGCCACCACTTCTTTTTGGGTGTTTATACCCTTCAAACCACTCTGCACAGGCTTCAGATTCTCCTTTGCCATCATTCACTTGAGCTTCTCATATTTAACGCCTTTAATCTTCCACCAATAAATCACTGCCTCCCAAACCTTCATCATTTTCCATGCTGTTCCTGAATCCCTTCGGGATGCTGACGCCTGTCAGGTACTGAGTTAATGAATAGATGGCAGATCTCTGCCATCAGCAGCGAACTGCACTCCTGGAAAACAGCCTGGGAAGTGCAAAGGAAAGGGAAGGTCAGGCCTGAGCGCTGGATGGGGCAGCCACACTGTGTGCAGAGCAGGAGCTGAGCAGGAAGAGGAAGAACAGGAGCCCGTGTTCCTCTTGGAAGGGCACGATCCAAGAGACTGCAGACATCTGGATCTGGGCTCTCTGGGCCCCACAAATCACATCAGACCTGCGGGAGCAGGGAGATCTTTTTGGGGCAGCAGCTGTAACACCACTCAGACTGGGCTCCTGACCAGAGTTCCCCTTCAATAACTCATCCAGGGAGTGATTCCCCTTCTCCCATCACACCCACTCTTCCTCCTCCAGAAAGAGAGGAGGGAACTCAAAGCAGGGCTGTGCAATGTGGCTGAGGAACGAGTGGGTGTCACCTCTCTTTGCAGCGTCAGGAAAGGGGTGAGGACTCTGCTGAGAGGAAGATTTATTAACCTCTTGTTCTCTTTTTTTTTAGCACTCTCAAAGTCACCAGTGTGCTTCTGCACCACTTCCAAAAGAGAAGAGTTGCAGGTCCTGATTGCATCTGACTTCTCTGATTTGCTGAAAGCTGCTGGGGAAAGGAAGCAGAGATGAAGGGAGCAGATTCATGCTGCTGTCCCATGAGGATAGGTCCTCTGGGGACACCACCAGACACAGAGCATTCCCACAGAATGTTTCCCAGAGAATTTGAGGCTGCCCCATCCCTGGAAGTGTTCCAGGACAGGCTGGCTGTGGCTTGGAACAGCCTGGGACAGTGGAAGGTGTCCCTGTCCATGGCAGAGGTGGCTTTAGGGTCACCTCCAACCCACACCCTTCTAGTGGGGTCATGAAGGAAATTTTCCTGTACTTTGGGGGAGAGCAGCAGGCTGCTGGAGCTGTCATGGCTAACAAAACCACACATCCTTGTGTGAACCTGCCAGTGTCTCCACGTGTCCCTGTGAGGCTCCCACTGCCCTCCAGGGCTGTTTGCCCTCTGAGGAGCATGGGGAAGGAACGTGTCCATGCAGGTGTTATTTGTATGGCTGAGGCTGGTGTCCTTGCACTTGGGCATGGAGCCCATCTGCTCTGTGGGCTCAAGCTAGCACAGACAATGAACTTGAGAGGCAGTGCATGAAGCAGTGTATGATGCTGCTTTCTGGTAAAAGGGATGGGAAAATGTCCTCGGATAACAGCAGCCAAGAGAAAACTCCATGGAGAGGTCAAGGATGGGGGCTTGTGGAAAGTGAAGGCATCACGGAGGCTGAGTAGGTGTGAGCAAGGATGCAAGGCCAAGAACAGCCAGAAAACCACTTAAAGCACACTGGAGAGGGCTGTGGGAGAGCTTTGGGGATTTTTGTGACTTCTGCACACTGTGCAAGGACTTTGCCTCCAATATTTAAGCAGAAAGCCAAGGATGTTCAGGAGAACCCCTTGTGCTTGGCTCTGCTTGCTCACCCCTTTTTGCAGCTCACTCTCAGGGCACCAAGTCCAGTGAAATAAAAGGATCATGGCTAAGGGAAATCCAGCCTCAGTAACCCCATATTCAGCAGGAAATAACCCTAAGGGGGTCTGACACCCTGAGATGTTCTCTGGGTCAGCAGTGGTGGGGCCAGGGCCAGGAGGGTTCTGCTGTACCCAGCCCTTGGACAAACCCTGTGTCCTCATCCCCACACCGAGCAAAGAGAGGGGCTTGGCAAGGCAAGGGTGGCAGTCAGGAGCACGCCTGCCCTCCCATCCATCTTCCCTGGCCTCAGGAAATAAACAGCAGAGCAAATATTGCCTCGCTGTCAAACCTGGCAGGCACTGTGCTCCTGTTTGCCTCGTGCTTTTCAGGGAGTGACGTGCCGTGACATCAGGGAAAGTGACACAGAGCAGGACAGGCCTGGGGCAGCGGCACGGGTGTCCTGGGAGGGGATAAGCAGGGCACCTCGGCTGGAGGGAGGCAAGGAAGGAGTGATTATCCATCCTGCAGAGGGCAGGTGCTGTGGTGTGGACATGGCTCAAGGCAGCTGTTCCCAGAGATTCCCACTCACACCTCCAGATGCATGAGCTGTTCTGTGTGCCCATGGGGAACATCTGCTCCCAGGGGAATGAGGAGATGTGGCCTCAGCTCCTGGGCTGGTGAGGTCAAGCCTGAGCAGATCTCATCTAGCTGTTTCTTCTCTCCCCTTTCCCTCAGTTTCTGTGTGCTGTAAGAGCCTCACGGCAGCTGGTGCCTTTTTCTTTTACTCCAAACTGAGCATCGTGGAAAAATCCAAAGTACAAGCCTGTTCACAGCTTTGAGCATGGAAGCTGCCAGCGTGGAGGAGGAGGAGTCTGCATGACTCCCTGCAGGAGTGGGTGGGCACCCAGCCCTGCTCCGAGGATGCACGGCACCTCCACCCCACCCGGGACATGCCCTGGCTGCCTGAACACCACAGCCTTAACACTTGGCTCCCAAACCCCTCCCGATCCCTTGATTTCACAAGGGAGCACCATTTCCCACAAAAAGTGCTTTCTTTGGCTGGTGTTTCCCGACCCTGACCCCAATTTCTCCTTTCTCTGTGTGGAGAGCTCTCTTGGTAGTAGGATCTGCTGTGGAAGCGCTCCTGTCCTGGCAGGATCTGAGTGTCCAGGGACACAACCATGCTGTCCTTGAGCCCGTTTTTGGACACCACACACCCAAGAGATGTGTCCAGGCCAGACACACACGCTCCTTCCCCTGTCCCAGTGTTTGACCAGGACAAACCCTCCCTGGCTCCTGTCACCAAGGAGAGCAGCAGCTCCTCGGGCACTCTGCTGTTTGTGTTTGACCAACACTTGCAAGTGGCTGTGTGACATCTCAGCTCCTTAACCCCCGAGCTGCTGCAGCCAGAGCTGTGTCTCTCGGTGCTGCAGGGCCAGGCTTGGCTCCTGCCCGAAGCAGAGCCATGGATCTGTAGGGATGCCTGCTCTCCCCAGGGAAAAGACAAAAGGAAGGGTGAAGACAGAGACGGGGACTGTGCTGGCATCTCAGGTTGTGACACCTGAGTAAATCTCTTCCCTCCAGCTGAACATCCCCTGTGCTGCCCACGTCCTGCGGAAGCCTCTCTGCTCCTGGAGTGTCTTCTGGATTCTGCAGAGCCCCTCAGCCAGCACCAGCTACTGCTGTTCAGAGGAGGAGCTGGCAGGGTGAGTGAGCTCTGCCAGCCCCCAGCCCACCTCTCACCTTGTGCAAAATAACCCCTGACCTCTGCCAAACCTTTCCCGGGCGGGTGCCCGGCCTTGGCCTGCGTTTCCTCCCCGGGGGACGGCGCTGCACCTCGGAGCCCCGGGCAGAGCTCGGGAACGCAGCATCCTCACCCCCGGCGGGTGAAGCACAGCGCTGCCTCCCTCGGGGCTGTGCTTTGAAGAAGGTGGCTTAATCCTTATCAGCTGAGGAGAATTCCATCAAACAAGCGGCAGTGGGGAAATGGAAATGCGGAGATCCATAATTCATGACAGAGAGGACACATTTAATAGGTGTGCTCAGCGGCAGCCCGGCTCAGCACCTTGTTCTCCGTGCCGGGGATGATGTCAGGTCGCTCGGGATTAGCTCTTTGTCCTCCCAGGCTCCATCTGCCATCCCGAGCTCGGTGCAGGATGAGCTCTGTGCCCACAGCCACTTGCAGCCCTGCTCGGTGTCACAGAGAAAAGGGCTTATTTACACATAAATGAGGAAGGAAATATCCACAACAGATCCCAGGGTGCGAGGTCTTATTGGCAATTTCCTTCCCTACTTTGCCAAGGCTCAGACAACCCTCGGTGTCTCCGCCAGGGCAGGGATTTAGGCGCAGGAAGGGGCAGGAACCTGAGCCCACCTGATCCCACCACATGAACAGCTTTATTTAGGGACCAGGATGTGCCTGGAGATCACAGCAGAGCCCTGGTGCTGCCTGTGCTGTGGGTTTCAGGGGCAGAGGAGATTTTCTGGGTATTGCATGGGGCAAAGCCTGCACAGCAAAGTTCTGATTCCCACCCAGGCTTCCCAGTTCCCTCTCTAAACAGCCACTGCCATTCCAGAAATGCAGAGGTCTCCTTGTGCTCAGTCCAGAGACACAAAGGTGGGATCGGGAGGTGGGACTGTCACCTGGGTAAGGTGGGGATCCCTGGGGAAGTGGGTGACCCCAGGAAATGCAGTTCCCAGGGCAGGGATCCCTCCCAGTCCCTGCACAGGAAAGCCAGCACTGCTGCTCTGAGGAGTCTGTCCTGCATTAGGGAAGGCACACGCTTCCTATTTGGCCATGGGGAATATGGGAAGGATGAAAAATCCAGTCTGGCATCCTCCTTCAACTCCCACTTGAAATACCAAAATAACCTTCCAGGTTCTTCCCAGCCCGTCTGAGGGAGGGGTTTTCTCCTTCCCCTGCTCAGATTCGGGCCAAAGGCAGATTGATGACAAATCCCTGGGGTGGGAAGGGGAGGACCCGGCACTGAATCACTACAGCACTGCTCCCTGCAGACACATTCTCTGCACGGGAAAACAGAACTTCTGGGTTCTAGTTCTATTTCTATTCTATTTTTTTTCTTCATATGTTTTTTCCTTCCTTTTAATTTTTCTTTATCTGTTTCTTCCTCCTCTTTATCCTTTCCTGTTTTTATTTTTCTTTTCTTTTTCTCTTTCTTTTGCCCTTTCTACTTCTCAACTTTCTTTTTCTCTTTCTTTCCCCTCCTTGTCTCCAAATGATGTTTAATTCCTCGGGCAGTGTCTGAGGGCTGCGGGCAGGGCTCCGAGCATCCCCCGGGCGGGCCGTGCTCTTGCCGAGGCCTCGAGAGCCCTCTGCTGTCCACCCAGCCCTGCCCGGTGTGTCCCTGAGTCACTCTCAGCCAGCCTGAGCAGCCTCTCCGGGCCCTCAGAGCCATCCTGGGCTTGGCAGCCACTCTCTCTGGGATGTGGGGATAACTCCCCCTGGAAGGGAGAAGTGCCTCCATACCCTTGCTCCATTCCCCAGTTCTCCCACGGCTCAGATTCTGCCTCCAATGCCAACACCCAGCTCAGGACTCCCCATTTCTCCCCGTGAGAGACAACCTTAGAAATTACAAATGAATAATTAATGCAATGTTTATCTACAGCATAATAAATGTGTAAAAAATGCTCCTGTTACGGGGAGAGGTGCTAAATTGGATCATCCACACAATTCCCAGCACAAAGGCGGCCATATCCTTCCAGTTCCCGTGTGGATCACTTCAGCTCAGTCGTGCACACACAGAAAGCCCCACAAGAGCGTTCCTGCTGGGGCCTCTCCAGTGCTGCCCCAAGTCCTCAGCGACAGAGGCCACGGCTAGCTGGAATGCCGGGACAATTTGGCTGGATTCAATAACTCACATCCGTGTAAAACGGGCCTGAGTGGGGAGAGGGAGGATTAAACACCAAGCGGTCCCCAGAGCCAAGATTGCTCGCTGCTGCTGGCGGCTTACCTCAGACAGAAGGAGGCTTTTCCTGTTTGCTTTATTCGTTGTCCATGACAGCCTCGTTAGCCCGTTCCGCTGGCCATCCATTATTTATGGGTGACATCTCATTTGGAGTGACTGTGGCTCCCTTCTCCGGCCTCCTTTGGGCCTGGGGGTTTCTGTCCCTCCTTGGGCTGAGGGACAGACCATCCTGATCATCCTGAGAGACACAGACAGGACAGAAACCCTCCGGCCCCACGGCCAGGGCCCTTCCAGAGCCCCCAGCACCAGCGGAAGGGTGGCAGGAGGGACGCTGGGACAACCCCATGGAACTCCCTGACACCTCCATTCCCCCACACCAGCTCCAGGCAGGATGCAGCACGTGGCCAGCTCCCAGCCTTCCTCCACCTCCCCTGCCCCTGCTTTCCATCAGCCTCTTTTTGGGGAGAGCACCCAGGGACTCTTGCTGTGTTTGCAGCCCCTTCTGTGCCTTTCCCGTTGCCCACCCCAAGGTGCATTTCATGTTGGTGATGAGTCTTGGAGCTGGAGTAATGAGGGATACCCCGCCTCCCCTGGGAGGTCCCGAGTACTTTTCCTGAAGGAAAAACGAAGCATTTTGAGATACTTGGGGCCCTGCCCTGGTTCAGATGCACCCAGGCCAGAAGCAGGGGCCCAGTGCTGGAGCCAGGCTTTGCTCTGGCTGTGCAGAGCAGGGCAGGCAGAGGAGAAGGGGTGAGCACCCACGTTTTGCCCCCTCTGAAGCTTGCTGATTAGCATTCCAAATCTAAGGAGGCTGGAGCGAGGCCGCTCCTGTTGGCCCGCTGTGATGGATCACAATGCCGAGGTGGCTGGACACTGGATGTGGAAAGGGAGGGCTGTGGTAATGTGACAAGAATTAATGAAACATAACCAGACTTTCATATAATTAAAACCAGTAATTGCTGGAAAGATGGCTCATGCAAAACGATGGGCTGGGGGTGGGCAGGGTTGATTAAAACTGGTGACTGGCTACAAATGATTAGATTAAAATCAATTAACTGTAGAATTGCTGTCTGGCATATGGAAGGATAATTCAGTTACGTAACTGACAGCGGGATTTGCACTTTGCAAATGTTGTTTCAGTACATCAGACCAAGCTTAGGCAACCTGGTTATTTAACAGGACACGCTTGTGACTCCGGGTTCCGAGGGTGGGATTTGGTAACAGGATGCAAGGCAGAGCCCACAGCCCGGGGCTGCTCTCTCTCTGGGAAAAGAGCAAGAAAGCCCAGAGACGGCTACGATCCCCTGCTCTGCCCTGGTTATTTGTAAACAGGAGCTCTTTTCATTACTCTTTTAAAGACTGGTTGGATTAAGGAAGCATTAGTGGAATTCAGCGCTCGGCATCCTCCCTCCTCCCCAGAGCCCGCTGGTGGCGGTGCCCATTAGCGCTAATGCAGCCGCATTAGCACATTGAAAGGATTCCTGTGTTACAGCATCCCCGGTGGCTCCAGCTCCCCTTCCTTCCCTAAGCCCCGCGAAAAGCTGGGCTGAAACCCCGCGGAGGGACAGCAAGGAGCTGCTGGCTGCAGAGCGGGGCTGGCCCGGTGCTCCTCAGCTCCTGCCCCGAGCACTGCAGGTGACCCCACAACATCCTCCTGCTCTGGGCTCTGGGCTCTGTGCTTCAAACAAACCTACAGCATCCGTGCCTCTCATCCTGTCCCACCTCTAAGGCTCCTCCTGGCGCTGCGGGTGAGCAGCCAGCTCTGGGAAAAAGCCTGGAGGTACCAGGGCAGTGCTGGCAGGCCAGAGGCATGGCACTGTAATAGGCTTGAGGCCCTGCTGAGATCCTGGATTGGCTCATCTCCCGTACAGCTGCACTGAAGATTCACCCTCTTCTTACACATCTTGGTTTTCAGCAGGCGTTTTGTCTGTTCCCAGCTCCTCTGTGGCCAGAGGAAAAGCACTCTCCCGTCGTGACACACCTGTCACCAACACCATGACACAGAGGGGCAAAGCAGCTTCCCTTCAGGAATTGTTCCAGGCTGGGTTGGATGGGCCTTGGAGCACCTGGGACAGTGGAAGGTGTGCCCATGGCAGGAGTGGCACTGGATGGGCTTTAGGGTCCCTTCCAACCCAAACCATTCCCTGGTTCTCTTTCTGGTGAGCCACACTCCAAGCCACGCTGTTCCCACGGCCTAGAGCTGCACCTCAGGAATGGCTCCCAAAACTTGGGGGTGGTGCAGAAAGAGATTCCAGTGGTGCAGTGAATTTGGCCCAGCTGTCCTTGTGTCCTCGAGAGGGGAGAGATCCTGGTTCTACTGACTGCAGAGAACCTGGCATGGCCTCTGGGATGAGCCATTGCCCTTCCAGGGGATGGCACCGGGCTTTCCCCACTCCTTCCTCAGAAAACCTATCCTGGAATTGCTCTGGAAATCTCCCACACCAGCCAAAATACTTGGTGGGCTTTCTGTAGAAGAGGCAAAAGTAGATTTAGGTCAAAAATTACTATGTATAGAGCAGAGAAACATCTCCTGAGCCATCTGCCATGCACCAAAGCCAAACTCCGCTTAGAGCCTGATGAGGCTTTAAAAAATATATAAAAACCTGACTGGCTTTCATTCAGGGCTTTCAAACCACTTCTGCTCTTTATAGGGCTGCTCAAACACGGCTCCACTAAGCTGCTGTCCATCATAAACAAGCTGTTGGTTCTTGCTGTCAAGGAGAACATTAACCCCACTTCTGCCTCTCTGCTCCAGGAAGAGGTGGAAGAGCCCTCATGTCCAGCCCCAGCGCAGCCAGGCTGATGGAGCACATCTTCCATTTTCTGCTGCTTCCAATGGCCCTGGGAGGAACCTTTGCAAACAGGGAAAAAATACTTTATTCAATTAACCTGCCCTGGTAATCTCCATGGAGATCCTGCTTCTCTTCCCTTTCTCTGCTCTTGTGCTTGCTTATTGTGGATTGATGGACAATGCCTCTTTTCCTTGCTCTCCACTTTCCATGCTTCACCCAGAGCCCATCTATGACTTCTAGATCCCAGCCAGGATCTTTTTTCCCGCTTCTGTTTCTCCCCTCCATGGCCAGCAACACTGCAGCAGCATCTGGATGCCTTTCTGCAGATAAGGCAGTGCCCCACAGCAGCATCTCCATGCAGGGTCGTGTCATTGCTGCATAAAGCCTTCCCCATCTCATGGCAGGTCTGCAAATCACCAACAAGCCAGGCTTGGGGATGAAGTCCCTTTCACCATGGAGAGAGATGAGTAATCATTTCCCTTCCTGAATGAGATGCAGCAGATTTATTGTCCTGACTCAGCCCCCAAGTTTATGTGAAGGAGAAAGGTCAGGACAGAGTTTACAAACTCCGCCAATATTCCTGCCCTAGGAGGTTTTCTTCTCCCTGAAAAAGTAGTTCAGCAATGCTGGTTGTTTGTTTGATGCCTTTAATGAAGGCAGAAGGACACGGATATTTTGCTGATAATTCATTCGTCTGCAGTGGATCAGGCAGCAATCCACACCACAGAAAACATGGCTGATGCTGGAAAATCACTCCGTTCTCTCCAGCCCTTGGGTCGTACCCAACCCCAGATGAGGACAAAAACTTCTCTGAATTCCTATTTCAAAATCATCTCAAAAAATCTGTCCAGAAGCCAAATAATCTTGTTTTGGTTGTGATTTAAAGAGGACTGGTCTGGTTTGGGACTTTTTAAACTATTATCACATGCTTAAATTAAAACTCCAAGCAGAAGTCCCAGAAGGGGAAATGAACCTGCTCCATTTCAACTTTACAAGAACAGTTTGCTCTGGGGATTTTTCAATGAGCTTTCAAAATTAAATATATCTGTGAAACATCACTTATTGAGTGAGCCCATGGCCCATTCCACATCAACATCACATGCTGAATGAGCTCTGGTGTCCAAGCCATTCCCTGTGTCCTGTCCCTCCATCCCTTGTCCCCAGTCCCTCTCCAGCTCTCCTGGAGCCCCTTCAGGCCCTGCAAGGGCTCTGAGCTCTCCTGGAGCCTTCTCCTGTCCAGGTGAGCACCCCCAGCTCTCCCAGCCTGGCTCCAGAGCAGAGGGGCTCCAGCCCTGCAGCAGCTCCAGGGCCTCCTCTGGGCTCTCTCCAGCAGCTCCAGGTCCTGCTGCTGTGTCCCCAGGGCTGGGGCAGCTCTGCAGGTGGGCTCTCAGCTGAGGGGGCACAGGGGCACAGGGGCAGAATCCCCCCTTCCTGCTGCCCAGGCTGTGGGATCAGCCCAGGGCACGGGGCATGTCCAGCCTCTGACCCACCAACACCCCCAAATCCTTCTTGGCAGGGCTGCTCTCAATCTGCTCATCCCCCAACCTGGATGGATCCCAGTATTCAGCATCCCTTTGCTCTCAGGTCACTTTGGAGCACGCTCTTTATTTATAGGCATCCCAGAACAGCCTGTGGAAAAATAAACACCTGACACTTCCCAGTTTGTGACGTTTCCCCGTCCTCCTCTGGCAGCTCCACCTGGAAGGCTCAGCCCAGGAGAAGCACACCTCTCTCCAGATGGTGAGAGCTCCTGTCAGCCCAAAGAGGGGAATCACAGCTGAGATGAAGACACAAACTGGCATGTGGGAAGGTAGACAGCAGAAATCTTTGTGATGGCTGAGCTCTGTCATACCCTGTGAGCAGCAGCCCAGTGATTTCCTGTCAGAAACCAGCCCCTGCTGAACTTAATTGCAAACCTGATCTCACACATTTTGAACAAGGATGTTATGTTCACTTCTGAGCTCTGAGTAGGGACAGGAGCTCTTGGAGCTCAGGGAAGGCCTGGAGCATCTCCAGTCCAGGAAAGGCTGAGGGAGCTGGGGCTGTTCAGCCTGGGAAGGGGCCCCAGCTGAGAGGAGCCTCAGCCCTGGGTGTCCCTGG
>VWZV01000368.1:127078-324998 GCA_013397155.1 Irena cyanogastra | reverse complement strand
TATATATATATAATATATATAATGTTTCCAAAAACACTGTAAATGGTCAGTTTGATGGTAGCAGAGGTAGACCTCAATGAAAGAAGTGTACCTTCTCTTAAAAAAGGAATTTTAAATTTATTGAATTTTTTATGTCTTTAAACATGAACTCAAATATTTTGATCAATTTTTTTATTTTAAACTTATCTGAAATGTTTTAAAATATCTTTTGAGTTTAAAGTTTGTCCTAATTTGAAACAGTAATAGCCATCCACATGGGACTATTTTGATTATTTTAAATCTCCTTTGTCTTACTTTTCCCCTCAAAAGAAAACCTTTGAAGCCACTGATTGTATGTAAATTGTATGAATTTAATGGACTAAATTATTTCTCAGGCTGCACATGCGGGTTCCTGTTGGTTCTAGTGAAATTAAGATCATATGCATCCAAAGATAGATTTTAGCCCAGTGTGTGATGTTCTCCTGGCCAGCTTTCCAGCAGTAAATTAAAAAGTTCTTTCTCAGTGCTGTGCTGCTGGCTCTGTGGCTTACTCCATAGTAGGTCCTTTATATTAGCTGAAGAGCTAAGCCAAAGAGCAATGCCAATTTTTAGCAGGGTCAAACACAAAGGGAGGGAAACCAAGAATTCCTGGGCAAGTTCTCTTTTCTAACAGTAGTTGAGATACTACATGCAGTCTATCTGGCAGCCCTAATATTGAAAGGAATGTAATTGTGTTTGTCACAACTCCATCATTCTAATTTTTTATGCTGTCATCCATAGTAATCTGAATATTTTTGTCTTCTCCAAAGGTTGTTTGTCAGATCATGACAGCAGGTGGCTACAAGGAAGATGAGAGAAACACATGCATCTTCAATGGCAATGCTACATTTTTTTGTTTTTTTTAGATTCCAAATATCAAAATATCAATACCAATAATACCAAAGTTTCAATTGCAGTAGTTATATACAGTGGAATATATACAGAAAGTTATATACAGTAGAATATATACAGAATCCACTGTTTCTGTTCTGTTGCCAGAAGAGTCTGCTGGAAGTTTTACAGCGGATGGGAGGATGAATGGATATCATGATATGATATCCATTCATCCTCACTCAGGATATGAGTGATTGATCTTTTCAGATGTAGCATATTTTATTTTATCTCTGCAAAATTATTCTTGAAAATAGATTATTGTGTGGATCCCTTTAATGGTCTCTCTGTGGGTGAATAATCAGTAATTTGGAATTTGTCATTTCTCTAGTTGTTATGATTGAAATTGTTTTCTGAAACATGCTGAGGAGAAAGCAAGTGCTGTATGTGTGGGTTGACGGCAACCACTGATTGCACCTGTGATTTGTGAGTGCCTTCAGTCAGCAGCAAACTAAAAGGGATCTGATCAAAACTATCATTTGGACATTCAAGTCCAAGACCAAGAGTGCTGTGATATTCACTAATGTGCTTCCATTCTGCTCTTTACTACTATGTAAACTACTGAAGATTGCTTTCAATGGCTTCTATTGTGGTTACCACCTGATGCATAAACAGATTCAGTCCTTTTTACTGTCTGCAAATGCACTGTCAGCATACATTCATGTCTGACACAAAAGCTCAGACTTTAATCCCTGTATTTTATTTTCAATTCCTGCATCAGCAGCTGTGGTGTTGAGTTTCACAGGGACTCCTGGTGTAGGAATCTCCAGAAATTGCAGATTGCAGTGCTGAAGTTAAAAATAAATGTTTCTTGGGAAAACAGGCCACTTGAGAATTGGTGGTGACATCTACATAAAATGGGCTTAGTGTCAGTGATTTCCAGGGGTTTTCACCACATAATTCAACTGGTTTTGGCATTTAAAAAAATATTTCAAATTATAGCTGTCCCAGATGTTCTTCAACGGAAGAAGATAATGTTGAATTAAAGCAGTTCTAAGAAAATTTTCGTCTTCAAAGGCTTCTTGAGTGAGCCTAAAACGTTTTGGACCAATATTTCAAAAGCTTCCAAGAGCAGTTTTCCTAGGGTGACATTGACTGACAGGATCAGGAACTAGAAAATCTTTATTTATCTGTTTGCATAGAGGGGAATGCCAAGAATATCTCTCAGGTATTGCAGACTTTTCTAAAGAAAATTATAGACTTAGACCGCCTTCTAAATGCTCCTGTCCTGGAGCCACTATATTTGACACGGGGTAATAAAGTGTGGGTTTTTCTTTTAGAAAAATTGTGCTTTGAGTCCTCCAAAATGTTTTTATTCCTGTTTTGCAGAATCAAAGTTGATAACTGTTTCTTTGCTCAGACAGGTGAAATTTAAGTACCTGAACTGACATACGTATTTTGAGCAATCCACCTGTGTCAATAGTTTTCTGTATGCTGGAGCCCATCACACTAACTTAATCAGGAGTGGTAAAGTCTTGCATTTCCCAGATGGTTTTGTAATTTGGGGACCAATGAAATACCTAGCTCTGGAGATTCTGATGATTCCTACATATGGAACAGTCTCAGAAAGCTGCCCTGCCTGGATCACCAGTTGCCATCAGCAACAAATCAAATTTGTGTTTGAAGTGCAATTAATAGATTTGATTGTGGTGTGTTTACCATTGACAACTCTCCCTTAGGTTGTTGGCTTTTTTGTTGCTATTGCATTGGTTGTATTATTTCTTCTGATACCAGTTATTTGCAGTTGCAGAAAAGGAAAAACCTGCTTGTCTTCTGTGAAAGAGAACACACTAGGCACTTCACTCTTTTGAGTGTTGGTCCTAATGTTTGCTGTTTCATTGGACATAAAAGATAAAGCCCACTCCCCATCCCCCCAAGACTGTAATCTTATTAGGAATCACATTCTATTCATGAATTCATGATCAGGGTTGAAATAACATGTTTCAGCATGCGTAAGTTTTCTGCTCTATCCAGTAGTAAAAACTTTCCACCCAGAAGAAATAAGGTTAATCTATTTTCACACCCATCCTCAGATCCATGTTCTGCTATAAATTTTTAACTTAGCTTTTGAAAAACCCAGTCCTCTCAGAAATAGTTTGTAATTATTATTTAGGAAGGAAGGTGATTGGTTTATGAAGAGGATGTTAGGAATTGCAAAGTAATGATCTAGGATTTGAAAGAATTTGACAGGATTCTGTTGTTTTGAGGGACATTTGCAGTTTAACTAAGCATAAAAAATATTATTAGAAGTGTTGTTCGTTCTCATCATTGTGTTTTTGCAAACACTGTATTTTGTAAGTTTTCTGGAAGCTTGGGAACAGGTCTGCCATACAGCTGTTTATCATATATCTGTTTCTGTTTCTAATGTGCATTTCAATTAGATTAAAGTAGCTATACAATGCTGATCCTTTAAAAATATAAAGTATTCCATGGGCCAAATAATCTTTTTTACAGAGTGTAAAGGGAAAAAAAAATATAGATCAGATTTTCAAATATCATCATCTTTACTTCTCTTTTTAAAATAACCCCAAGGATATCTGTGAGTGCTCTTACTCTAGGATTTCCCTTCCTCTCCGAGCTAGCTTTGCCACAGAGAAAATCATCTGTGGACAGAATTCTTGGTTTACCAGGAGCAGCCTGCTGGTTTCCACACACAGGTCTGTTAGGCCAGCTCAATGCTCCTTTTTTTTATAATTCCATGCTGCCCTTTATTCTCAGTCAGTCCCATATCATAAAGAGGCCAAGGAAGTATTGCAGCTGGACTCTTTAGTAAGATTTTATTCTTTCCCTTTTTAGTGCTCTGACATTTAACAACAATTTGTACATAAATAGTTGTTGAAATCTGTGTGAGAATAGGACTGATTTGCTGATATTAAAGCATTCTTAAATGCCATTGGCAATGGTGCCTTATAAGTAGTGTAAACCACAGGAAAAGCACATGCAACAGTTGCACTGTGCGTGGACTGTGCCGTTGCTGAATTTTCCTGGGCTAACAGGAGCCATCAAGTGAATTAGAATAATGGACTAGTTATTTTACTTTCTAAGAAATCTCTCCAGTCTGCAAAGAATAGCAAAACAGCTCATGGTCTCTCTATGAAGGTGGTATTCTATTTGCCTATTTTCTGGCCTTTTTGAATAATAGGTTTTAAGTCTAGCACTCAGTGATGTTTCACCAAGGGCAAACTGACTGCCTTTAATGAAAAGAACATTTTTGAAAATTACTAAGTAGTATTAAGTTAAAGAACCTGTAGTTTTTTGTTGGCATTAGCTTCCCAGATAGGAAGTGTAAAATGAGAGTCTTCACGCAAAAGTTTTCACGTGCACGACGTTTTCAATTCTAAATCTTTCATTTCCAATGCTGTTCCTTACACACTCTCATACTTGCTCTGTTTCCCACCCAAGCAGAGTCCACTGCATAGCACTGGGAGCGAAAGTTTGAAACGAGAGAGGCATTGCTTAGTCAGGTGGCTCGGCAGTGAAAATTTCAAATCCACAGCTCTGGTGAGGATTAGCAGTAGATATGCCAGAGCTATCTGTCAGATCCTTTGTGTGAAGTTTCTGAACTGCTTGGCCTGCCAGGAGTTGTGACAACTGACCATCTAGCAAATATTTTTTTGTTTTGTTTTGTTTTGTTTTGTTTAGATATCTCTTATTCTAGTCCCTTTTTTGCCAATGTGTAACCAAATTCTCATCTATATTTTGGGACTTGTGAAAAAAATGACTGACTTGGATAAAAACATTTTTCCCTCTGAAAATAGTTTCTGCAAATGAAAAGGCATGTTTTAATTTTGTCAGTCATATTGGAAATCAGCATCTGTAGAATTATGAGGCAAATTGGAATTTACAAGTGGTGACTTTAATGAAGGCAGAAAATGCCTTCCTGTAGTGTTAATACCTCATGGGACCTCTGCTATCTTCTGTGTAAAACCATCCAATTGGTGGTTATCACGTCATGGACACTTGTGGATAGAGTTTTCAGATCTGCCATTTTTCAACCCAAGTTATATTACATATTTCAGGATTCTTATGACTTGGACCATACAGTTTTGTAGTAGGAAGAAACATTAACTGTTGTAAACTTCAAAGCAGATTCTAATACCTTGGGTATGATAATGCATATATACATACATCTCACTTGACAGTTTTGGCATTCAGTACTTGAGACAGATTTTTCAGATCAAAGGGAGGTCAGTCATCAGCACTGCTTATTTTTCTGCCTTATAATTGTAGTCAGCATGCTAGAGAGGCTCCAAATAGGCTGTGTCCTTTACCTCAGTGGCAATATTTTTGTGTTCAGGTAGCACTGCTGACTTTTTTAGCAGTGCTGACTTCCATCACCTTTTGCATTCTTTTGGTGGTGTTAGGGCTGGCACTTAAGCATTGGAGATGCTGAATTTCTTTAACTTACACTTGATACAGTAAAAAATGCAATAGGAAAGGCATAATGGGTATAACCATTCAGAAATGGTTGCTTGCCAGATGAAGAAAGGCCAACCTTGTTATCAAGTGCTGTCCTGTGTGACCAGAATAGTGTTTTCATGCGAGCACTGAGGAGGCCACTTACTGTTATTACCCATGGCACACTCACACCACTTTTGAAGTTTTAATTCACCTTTGATAGCACTAGAACTGTAGAGAAGGACAAAGGCTGTAAGTTCCTACTTCCTATTCCATGTACTTTTCTTCTACTTCTTCCCAATTGTATGTTTATTACTTATTTTTAAACTGAATTTCTGTATGTGAATATCAGAGGCACTTGTTTTACTTGTCTTACTGAGGTTGGAAATTTTCCTGAAAGCCTCTCTGTTAATGTGAGTGGGGACAACTGAGTGAAAAGGATCTGACAGACTTGTTCCAGAATGAAAAACAAATGTTTTGCAAAACCTGCTTTATTTTACTAACATTATAAAATGAAAACTAGAAAAAAAAAGAAGAAAAACATAGGAAATGTTTTCACTTCTTTTGAGGAGTTTTCATGTCCTAGCTTTTAGTATGCAGTTTTAAGTAACAATAAAATTGCTTTAATTTAGGTAATACAAGTATTTAGACTATACTTTTCTGTGTAAAAAAACCCCAACCAAACAATAAAATTAGATTGTGATTTTGAAATTCTGAACTATAGAGTAACAAAGATGATAATAAAGAGTCTAATGAGTCTGAACTATTTGAGAAATATTCTTACTGAGAGTTATGCTGTCAACTCAATGGAACTATTTTTATTATTATAGAGGTACTTAAAATATTGGACTGACAGGGCACTTTGATCTCAGTAGCTCTTTGTCTTATGTGCCTAAATAGCAATTGGCATCTACTGAAAACATGTATCAATTAAAAAATAAAGAATGCTTGCAAGTCTTCTTCAAAATAATTCTAAAATAAAACTTGAAACACAATAATAGCATCCATTGAACTTCAGCAGAACTCTTGCTTTTTGTACATCTGGGAATGTATTGGTGTATTTTCCCAATTCTCTTTTNCCAATCCTCTTTTTTTTTTTTTTTTTGTTTTTGTTTTTGTTTTTGGGTTTTTTTGGTTGTTTTTTTTTTTTGTTGAGGAGGTAAGATTTTTTTTCCTTTTTTCTACTCTGTTGTGGTCATTTAGTGGCAAGCACAACATTAACAGATATATGCTTTTTCATATTTCAAGAGAAAACTTCTAGTAAGCTCTCAGTTTGGAATATAGCAAACAGGCAAATCCAGTGATTTGTACTGTGAAGTTTGGGGAACCAAGTCAGAATGTGGGCTAAGTGTTGTTAAGGACATATGAAGCTCAAAGCAGCCATTTCTGTTTATTCTTATGGCTGCTCCCTTCTTTCTTTCCCAGTTTTACTGATGAAGGGGGTAAAATGAGCCTTCCCATAGCCTCTGCTCTTATGGAAGAGTAGGCAGCAATTTGCTGAGGGGATGCAGAGCTGTCAAACAATTACTTATTTTGCTTGCGGTCAGGGCCTCACCCTTCATAAAAGAAATACAGACTGACATCACTGTTTGGACCCGCTCAACACACCAAACCTGGTGGGGTATTTTTAAAGGGCTTTTTTAAAAATTCCAGTCTGCACAGAACTTCTACCGACTCCAACTTGATATCTCCTCTTTGCTTTTGTCTTCTGGCAGATCCTGATGAATTAAAATTCAACACTACACACCCACACTAGGTCAAAATGGCAGATAAGTTTAACATAATTCCTTTCAACCCATAATTCCATTTGGGTTGCAGTTTTGGCACCAAACATGCACCTGCATATTACTCTTTGTCTGCTACTGGCACAGCACCAGATTCTTCATGCTGCCAGAAACAGTGGCAGCTGCTGCTTATGCTAAAGCATAAGCCTCTTCCTGCTGGACAAGGAAGAGAAGAGTGCAAGATCTCTTAGATTACCTCTTTTTTAAAGAAAAGGCTTCACACGTGTCCCTTTCACAATACGTTGCAGTCTCAAACATCTTTGTTACTGATGTATTCTGTGCAAGGTTGGAATTTTAGTGACCCTCAAACGTAAGAGTCCTATTTGCCTGCCTGAGCCCTATTTGCCTGCCTGTCTCCCAGTCTTTCTCAGTTCCTAGCTTCTTATCAATAAATGTTCTGCAGTCTGGAGTCCTCTTTGGGGTGAGCATAAGACAATACCTCTGGCACCACTCGTGTTGTCGGGCTGAGAACTTGTTCCTGCAGTGCTTGCCTAGAGATGGAGCTCTAAGCCATGTTCTTGGTGCCAGATGACATTTTGCCTGTCAAATATGATCCTATATGAGTCAAAAAACTTATAGAAGAATTGCAGTTTTTCTGCCTTGAGAACTGCTTGAGAGAGTCTTTGCTACAAAATGCACCCTGGAGGTTTCTCCAGAGTAAGGGGAAAACCAGGGGTTTTTCTCCCCAGAGACAGTAGAGGCTCTGTGTTCTGAAGTGTAAATGCCAAAGAGCAAGGACAAGCTAGATACATAGTGGTAATAAGGCTACGGTGCACCCAGTGAGCTTTCAAAGTGGTTATTTATGTGTGCAGTACCCTCCTAATAGACATGCTCCTTCATCTGCTTGCTGTGCATATGCAGGGACAGTAGCTCTGCAGGCAAAAAAATAAGTGTGCAAGTCACTCATGAAGCTTTATAAATGAGTCCTTCTATAATGCTGTGGCTGACAGGGCAGTATTATTTTTCTGATAGTCATTGATGTCACGGAGTGGCAGTTGTTCACTGCCAATGTTATTTAACATTATAATTGAATAAAATAGCTTCCTGTTTTGTGCCTCCAACAAGAAGAGATGTTTACCCATGGAAAATTGTGAATTACTGAAATGTTTGTTTAACAATGAAATGAAATTTACAGCCTGGCTAATGCTGATTCTACTGTGTATGTGCATGTGTATATCAAAAGTATTTACTGTACTCTTGTTGACAAGGTTAAGGATCAGTTTTCTGTGTTCCTTTATTTTTTCATAAACTCATGCAGTGAGTGATTGTATGAAGTAGCTCCTGTCCTATTCCTCTACCAGTGAAAATAACAGTAAGGAATTTGTTGATAAGCATCACTGAAACTGATGGATATTTCATATTTAAATTCAATGCAGTGAGTTCCATAGCTGAATTCACAGAAGGCAATGCCATCAGGAAAGCACATATGTAAAAAGCAGAAAAAATAATTGTTATTTAGTTTAACTGAAGGGGACAATTAATACACATTCTTGTAATGGACCAAATGCAGTCTCACTGGGAATAAAGGGACTGAGCTCTGTGCACACTACCCTGCTCTGTCCTCTGGAAAAGCTCTTGCCCACCTCTTAATTCCTGTGCTTTGTTTCCTTGATACAGGACAGTGGAAACGGAAAAAGTGGCAGTAATTTTTTTTGAGGAGTAGAGAAGGGTGCTTGAGATAAATACAGGTTCAAAGAAAGACTGGATACTTGGAAGGAAAAAACATTTTGAGCATCAGCACATAACTAGAAGCCACATCCTGCTCAGGAAAATTATGTTTGAAATTATTAAGGGCTCAGCAATCCACAGGAGGAAGAATTGTATATGCCTGCCTTATTCTCTTCTCTGAACATCTCCTAATAACTACTGATTAGGAGATAAAAAATCCATTTAGTCCAATATCCTATCTCATAAACTATGACTATTCTTATGCTTTATGAAATGGAAAGGTCTGGGATCACCTTTGTACCTCCATTAATTCAACCCCTGTTCTATATAACATTGTGAAAGGGAATGGAGATGATGAATAGATAGTTGATTTGGACTGGCTCTTAAGTTATGTATTGAACTTAAGCTTCAAACATGACTTGTGATGTAAATGAAGCATAACCAAATACATAACTGTGACAAATTAGTATTAAGCAGTCCTTGTGAAAAGTGGTGGGAGTGAGATGTGTCCTTGCCTTTTTATCAGTTCATTTAGAAAAGTCTCTATAATATTTCATACTAGAGAAGTTTTTGTGAGTCAGCACTGTACACTACCTTTTTGTCTGATTCATGGTGTTCCTCTCCCAAAACTGCCTGCTGTCTGTTGCCACCAAAAAGTGTTTTTTTTCGTTAATCCCCACTAGGAACGTTGCCTTGGTGTTGTGGAATTGTGGAAGGAATGTATCTAACTTAGTTTATAATGTTTGCTTGTGGAGCATATTATTTTCGTTAAAGTTGTATTTTAACATAGGAAAATAAAGCACATGCACTATTGAAGGCAAAGGTCAAGGAGAACTGCATAGTACCTCAAAATTGGTCTTGAACCTGCCACACTCTGGTCGGCTGTACTGCCTATTGCATGTGGCTGTGTTCAAATGGATTGGATTGCTAAGGGTGAAAGGTGGTGTTTTCAAGGTCTGGACTGATGGTATCCAGCCCAACAAGATTAAAGCAATCATCATCTTCCAGGATTTTGGTAGACAGTCTTTAAGAGTGGGTGTTATGACAGCCTGCATTTGCACAGCAAGAAGTTTCAGTCTCACTCATCCCACTCAGCTCATTCACTTCCAATCTCCTGCTTTTAGAAGGAACAGTTACCCATCTTGCTGCTCTCAGAGATGCTCTGTCGACAAGCAGCCCACTCAAAATGTTCATTTAACCTGAGTGCCTGCTACCTCAGAGTTTGCAGGCATCAGTGTCTGTCTGCATGTGGGCCCTCTCCCATCTCTGTTCCTTAGAACAGATCGAACAAAGTGGCCCGAACAAATGCCTTGTTCTTTTGATGTGATTAATTGGGCTCATTATTACCAGGAGTGGTTTTGGTTTGTAGGGTCCCCTCATGCAGTCAGACTGTCTCAAAATAGCCAAAGGTGTTGTAATGTTAATTGTCTTTCCCTTGTTTTTGACTGGTTCCTAAGTAGGATATCTGCCCTCTAAGTAGCTGAAATTCCATGTGGCTGTATGATCACAGGACTGTGCCACACTACTGCTGTTAGAGCTGAAGCCCAGCTCTGTGCATTACTGACTAGTAAAATATGTTTCAGGTAGCTGAAATCTCAGCTGTATAAACTGTTAAAGCATGCTCCAAATCTTACTTGCATTTTTACCTCAGAGGTAATTTGAGAGAGGGTCAGGATATATTCAGAGATTTGTCTTTATGTAGAATGGCTTGCTAACTCACTCCTGTCTTACCTGCAAGGAATATGAGAATTCTGGGTGATTTAGAGTATGAAATTGATAGCTGAGAGATCCTTTAGAACATCTGGAGATTTTTCTCTCAAGGAGGCAGGTGAGAGTATATATTTGTACCTTGGTTAGAGACTCACAGTACTTCAATGACACTTATATCAGAAATCAGATCTTAAATTTGTACTTTCAGAAAACAAGTGTTTGATGAACTTGTTATTCCAGCAAGATTTGGTGCACACTTCAACTTGCTTTCCTTAAGAAAGCACTGAGAACAGTGTTGAACATTTGACATATCTGGTCTGAAGACAGCTCTTTCCAGTTAGAACAACTGTGTGTTAACTTGTAACAAAAGAATATCTAATTCTAGCTATGTATGTTGTTTGCCCATTCATAAATCTAGACATCGTAGGAGAATGTAGGAGAACATTCCTATAAATTAAGACCTAGTTTCCTGCTCTAAATGAGAGTGTCCTTAAAATACCAGCTGCCACTGATATCACCTTGCAGAATCTAAGATGTACAGGGAAATCAGATTGGGGCAGAGATTTAGGCCATGATAATGTGAATGTCTGTGGCAGATAATTGAAGTGAAGGATGCAATAGTTCCAAGCATCAAAACTCAGAGCATCTGTTTGTTTGGGCTTTCTTTGGCATTGTCTTTTCTTCTCCCATTTCCAAATTTCCTTCAAAAGCAGAGAGAAAAGCTAACACAGTGATGATTGCAATGAGCTTGGAAAGTTCACAGCAGGAATCTGGAATTCTCATGTGTTCAAAAATAAAGCTAGTGTCACTTTGTATCTTGCTGGTCTCAGTGGGATCTGGAAGGAGGAACTGGAAGCTGTAATGCAATGTGCTAAGACATTAACTTGAAGTCAAAAAATTACTGTAGATCTTGCTTTGCGATTAGAATAATAGAACTGTAGAACAGGATTCCACTAGACCAGGTTGCCCAAGGCACCATCCAGTGTGCCCTTAATCACTCCCAGAGATGGGGCGTCTAAAACTTCTTGTGGCAACTTTTTCCAGTACCTCAGTAAAGCATTTCTTCCTAATATCTAATTTATACCCACTCTCCTTCAGTTTAAAGCCATTACCCCTTGTTCTGTTGATTACCTCTGACATAGAGAATACTTGGACTAAAAGTGTCCAAAGGATGTTGTTCAGGCCAGAGCACAGGATCTGTGTGGAGCAGTGTGCAAGGTGGAAGAAGGAGGTGTTGGCGCCAAGAGGTTTAAGAAATAGTGGTCCATGAGAGAGAAGTCTGTGTGTAAGCCTAGAGAATGTACTATTCTTCAACAAGAAGGTGGTTGCTGTCTGATCCAAACATTCCCTCTGCTCTTTAATCCCTGGAAGAGGATCTCTGCATAGATGAAGGAGGCCCCAGTTTGCTGTTTTCAGATGTGAATATGTATTTTGCAGACAGACTCCCTTTTCAGGCTTAAGTAACAAACCAGTTGTAGATTTACTTTCAGTCTTCCAGCATTCTGGGATGAAGGTTTGACAGCTGCATAGTTCCCAAAGACATGTCATGCCCTGAGCAAGCAGCATTTGATGGCTGATTTTCTGTCATTGCTGACACTTGTAGATAAAAGCAGCTCCTGGGTGGTGATGAAGATGTGAGCTCATCCCACAGCCTCTTTTATGACTGCCCCAATACCCAATGAAGGGTATGGGGCCCCTTGGCTCCTCCCCTTCTCAGCTCCCAGTGCCTGTGGCAGGCTTCTCTTCAGGTCTTTCCATAATATTCACCCTGCAGTGATGGTTCAGGAGAGAGGCAGGATTTGAAAATGTGCTGCCCTTGCTTCGGTGGAGTTTTATGCTGCCCTCATCAGCCAGCTGTGGGAAGGGAGGCTGGAATGCCCTCTGACCGGCAGTGGGGCTGAAGTGAGCCCAGAGAGGAGTGCTGTGGTTTGCTGAGCCTCCTGTAGCAGGGCAGCTCTGCAGTGGGTTCCTGGCTGCTGCCCCGTGTGAGCTGGGCTGGGGTGGAGCTTGCCTCTGGTGTGGACCTCATCTCTGCAGAGTTCCCAATAAGGAGCAGAGGCCAGTGGCCATATCTGAACAAAGCCCTTACTTCCCTGAGCTCTTCCCAAGCCACTGTGCCTCTGCCTCTTCTGGATGGAGGGGGAAAAAATACTTGGTAAGAGAAGAGGCTTTTGGCATTGGCAGATCATTGTTGCTGAGGTGTTGTGATATATGAAGGTGAGAAAACTGCGAGCAAAACTCTGGTCCCAATGTCTTCTCTGCTTTAGGTGCAGCCCCACTGACCAGCTGCACCAGATGCTGCCAGGAGATGAGGTCTCACCTCCTGCTCCTGGCAGAGGCTGTCACCACTGGGGAGCGTGGTCTGAGACAGGTCTTCAAGGGTCCGTTCTTGCCCCTCGCCATTCGTGTGATGGCCATGGGTGCTTGCAGTCCCTGCAGGCCCAGGAGTGGTCAGGAGGTGTTTGGGCTGTGGTTGCCTGTATCCAAGGATGAACATCACTTTCTTCTTCTGGGCAGGACCCTCTTGCCTTTTTCCCCAAACCCAGTCAGTCCTGATGTATTTATGATACCTTCTGAGAAACTCGTGCTTTAAAGTAGCCTTACTCTTAGCAAGCATAGACAGCTGCCCAGGGAGGAGGAATGTACTAAACCTTGTAATCTGGTTACCTTGGTAACATCTGTAAGAAGCTATTGCTAAACCACTTTCTATTTTTTCTTCATCTCTTATATGGAAATACATATTTCTGTTTACTTGACAAAAGTGCGATTTATACCATACCCATTGTGGCCATTCTCCCGACCATTGTCTTGACAAACAAGTTCCCATCTCTAACAAGCAAGGTTAAATGACTGTAAGAACAGATATTTGACTTTATAGTAGAAATCGAGATTTGCCGTCATGTAACTAAGCTTTTGCAAAGAAAATCAGAAATCTTATAAAAACTTCTCTATTGTTTCAGAGTATTACAATATTGATCACATATTGATCACATTTACTCAGGAATAGGAATTCCTGAGTATAGAAATTCTTTTGAGTGGTCATGTTTTAGAACAAACATAAGATTATTTTTTCTTCTGTACTGTAACATTCTCACACATTTGTAAGGTTTAGTTGTCAACCGTATGTCATACAGGGCAACAAAAAAAGAAATTACTAGTATTATTGCTAGGCAAAACTAACAGCTGTACTTGAAAATTGGCTGCTCCTGGATTTAGCTCTTAGCACAGCTCTCATCATTCCCATTCAGCCGTCTGTGTCCTGGTAGTGGTTCCTCTGCACTGCGTGAGCTGGGACACTTGAGCGCCAGCACACAGAAGTTCCCAAGGGATCAGACTTGTGTGCTGCTGGATAGGCAGTGCCCCCACCTTTTAGGTGGTTCTTTTTATCCTCTGGTTACTCACTTGTTTCTGTCTTTGCTGACAACAGCAGGGAATTTTCTGAGTACTTCAAAGGGAAGAGCAACCCACACTCAGTGACCCATTCAGTAACTGATTTAATTAATTTGAAACTAACTGTCACTTTTTAAACTGTTAATCAAGAAGCCAATCCTCTGTTAACACAACAGTAATCAAAGTGCTTCTCTGTTAAAAAATATCTGGGTTTCTTTCTGTCATCTCAGAGCTTTTAAAATAAGTTGGAAGTGTGCTATTTTCTTTAAAAAAAATTAAGACCCTATATTAGAAATCCATTTTCTATTTTGGAATAAACTGCTTATTTATTTCTGAAAGTATGTTTAGAATTTTAGCCCTTTTTATGTGTTATGGCTTTGAAGACATAAGTCTCAGGGCATGATAGAAGGCTTATTAAGGATAAATCCTGCTCTTTTTATTCACTTACATAAATGAAATCCTCAAGCAGCATTCCTGTGTTACAAGTTTGTTTGGTGTACACATTTAAAAGTCTTATTCTAGGAATGTTATGTCTTTTATTGTAAATACATTGGTATTCCCAAGAGGTAATGTAAAAGTGATACGTACCATAGCACAGTTTTTTTTTAATTGTAGCCATTAGTTATACAGCTGTTTTAGAACAACAAAAAAATGTTCCTTAAATAAAATATTTTAAATTGTAACTCTTAATTTGTATTGTAATAAAATTAGATTTTTTACAGGTTTACAAAAAAAAGCAATTAAAAAAATGTGTTTGTTCTGCATGCCTAGTCCTGTATATATTTATGGCATAAAAATGTTTTTTGAGTGCAGCAAGTAAGAGAATGATGTATGACGGCTTGTCTCTGGCTTTCTAAATGTTTAATTGAATTAGATCACTACCCATTTATCCAGTATTCTCTTTTAAAAATAACATCTGAGAGTGGTGAATAGTTGTTTTTTACTGTAATAATGATAGTGAGTCAACAATTTGATTAATCATGTAGTTATAGTGTGAGCATTTTCTGAGCACATCTGTTAAAGGACACGACCTGATGGGTTTTTTTGAAATTCCTCATGTGTGTAAATGTGTTTGTTCTTTTCCATGGAAGTTGTTTAGAAGGGTCCAAAAAGATGGTATATTAAGGTGCTAATATATTAAGGTTCATTTCATTCCGTATCTCCAGTTTCAGTCTGAATGCATTCCTGACTGCTGACTCCCCAGCTTTGTTTCCAGCTTCATAGTCTGCAATAAGCGAATGCTCGTAGAGCCCTGGGCAGGTGTTCGCACCATTAGCAAAACTGTGTAAATTGCCAGAAAAGAGGTGCTTTAGAGAACAAGAAGAGGGCAAAAGCGAGTGCCAAATTCTGCTGCCATTTAATCCTTTGGAAAATAAAATGTTTTACTGGATAGCCTGTCGGCCAAAAGATTGTTTAGAAGTAAAGAAGGGCTGAGTGGTAGCACAGGTGGCAAATTCCAGTACTGACAAATCCATAAGTATGTGAAGACACATATTAATCATACAATCCAGCTGTAAAATCTTAAGGGTAACAACAACACATCCAGAGCTTTTGGATGGACCTTTCATATTTATAATTTGGTCCACTATTTATCAATATTTTTAAGTATGTTATGACACACAATGGATGAAAGACATGGATGGGCACCTGAACAAAATGAAGATAGGATCTTTGTTTCTGGCATCAGCTCTTCTAGTATAATCTCTGCTGCCAGCCGTGAACACATCAGATGTATTTACACTGTATTTCTGCAAGAGGATATTTATGGATATGACATGTGCTGTTCTGCACAGAATCTGAGATTCAGATTCTCTCTCAGTACCACGTGCACCTCTGTTGATTTTAGAATATGTAATAGTGCACTAATGAGCGTGGTATAAGAATCTAAATAGATCCATAGGCATATGGACAGCCAGATTGATCAAGGCAGACTTTATCACTTTGTCCCTAAAAATCCTTTGTGATTATTCTTTCTGTACACAGTGGTACTAAAGTATCATCCCAGACATTTTCCCTTTACTTACCAATATTTTATGGCTTTACCTAAAACTTTTACTTAAAAACATGGAGGAGTGTGTGTGTGTGCTTTTTACAGAAATGTACTGGTGCTAGTAATATAAAAAGTTTTTGTTCTGTTTTGAAAAAAGATTGTGAATGTAAAAATTATTTTTAAACTGGACAGAGATGATTATGTGGCATGTGACTGAAAATATATCTTTTTTAATAGATGATTCAGCTGCAGAGAGTTTTAATGGCAATGAGACCGTGGGACACAGTTCCAATGCTTCAGGGGGAACACACTGCAGGGAGATGGCAGAAACCAACAGTAATGGCAAAACAAATCTGGAGCAGGATGAGCAGCCTCTGAACCTGAGTGACAGTCCCCTCTCTGCTCAGCTGACTTCAGAATACAGACTAGATGATCACAGCAGTAATGGAAAGAACAAATACAAGACTCTCCTAATTTCTGATCTCAAGATGGAACGGGAGGCAAGAGAAAATGGAAGCAAGGTAAGATGCTTCCACATGGTCCAGATATGAAGCATGTAGTTCAGAAAAGAAAAAGATTTGTGAGGCCAAACTAAAGGTTATTCCCAGCTAAGCACTTAATGTGATGTGTCTAAGGTTTGTCAGATCATTACTTCAATGCCATATGTAGATTTGTATGCTCTGTTGCACATATATGATGCATACATACATAAAGTGTATGTGGATGTACGTGGGTGAATAGATATGTATAGGCAAATATATTATGCTGACACACAGGCAAAAATGGTGTAGTTCTCCATCAGACATGAATCTTATCAACCCATTTATTCAGAACTACATTACCGATTTGAAAAAAAATAATTAATGTATGTATATAATGTGATACATATATATGTATAAATATGGAGATATATATGTATGTATATTTACAGATGGCAATCGCATCACTTCTATTACGTATCTGTGTGATTTTCATTATAGTTGCCAGCTGGCAACTAAGTACCTCACAGCCTCTCACTAACTCCCCTCTCTGCCTTGGTGGAGTCAGGAGGAGAATGGAAGAAAGGTAAAACCTATGGGTTGAGATAAGAATGGTTTAATAGTTGAAATAAAGTAAAGTATATTACTGCTACTACTACTAATACTGGTAATTGTAATGAAAAAAATACAACAAAAAGTGAAAGAGGAATACAATCCAAGAAACACAAGTGATGCACAATACAGATGCTCACCACTCACTGACCAATGCCCAGTCAGTGTCTGAGCAGTGATTGACAGTTTCTGGCCAGCTCCCCCCAGTTTATATACTGGGCAATATTCTCTGTGGTGCAGAATATCCCTTTGGCCAGTGTGGGTCAGCTGTCCTTGGCTTCCAGCCATTTGTGCACCTGCACACCGGAAGAGCCTGGGAAATTGAAAAATCATTAACCTGGGGTAAGCTTAGGATCAACTAAAACATCAGTACGATATCAATATTATTCTCATACTTAATCCAGCACTATGCCAGCTACTAGGAAGAACTCTTGGTGAACTCTTTCTCACCAAAATCTGGACAAGAATTCATCTGTATGAATGTTAAGTGTATATGGCCAAGAGAATTCCTACCAGTGAATTATCAACATCTGAAAGGAACTGATTTGGTTTCTTCATGATTGTGTTACGCAGGCACCTAACCTGAATTAAAACTGACAAGCTTGCTTTAAGAAGCTGTAATCCCCTGAGGGCTTTTTGCTGTAGTTTCTATTATGTGGATAAGGAGAAGCAAGCATGTTATTTTTTAGATAAAGACAGATCTTATAAATTAAATTAGCTGGCTTTCTAGGACAGTGTTTTTCATGAGGGCCTGCAGTAGGGCGGGTGAAAAAATGGCATATGTCATAGGATTTACCCATTGATCTTACTGGTCACAAGTTGTTTTGTTGTTGTTGTTTTGTTGGTTTTTTTTATTTTTTTTTGTTTTGTTTTTTTTTTTGTTTTTTTTTGTTTGTTTTTTTCAAGTATCTGATGACCAACTGGCTTACCACTTTTACAGTAGCAATAATAGGATGTAAGTCCTGGATCCAAAGACTATAAATGCTAGTCACTAGCTTTCAGCAGCCTGACAACATAGGTATACCTTGAATGGGCACATTTTTTATAGGGCTTTGAAACAGAGGTGTTAAAATCCTTAGGCATACTTAGAAAGGGATAATTCATGACTGGTATCTAGAGAACAACATTTCACCATACTAAGGTTTTATCTCCTATCTTCATTGCCTGTGGAGTAAAAATAAAAACTTGCAATGATTTTGTCACTTAAGTGTCTAAGTTTTAGTGGGTAGAACAAAGGGAGACTAAATGGGAGATTGTTAGTCTTTCTCATGGCCATTAAGCAAATCATGTATCCCAACACCTTCTCCATTAAATCTTTATGAAAAGCTGTTTATCTGTACAGAATACTTTTTTTCTCACAAACTTGCATTTTATGGAAAATGTTCTGACTAGCTGTGTGCATGAACCCCAGTGCTGGATTTACGCAGCACTTTGAGTTTCACGGTGGGTCCCAAATCGGCTGCTATGAATGGTATCTTCTTTTGCTTCAGGGCAGATTGTTCTAATGAACATTTTGTAGGCCCATCACCCAAATATTGACAGACATACAGGCTCTTTTGCCTGAGGTAGGTTGTTGCTTGTGCCATCACTCTTGCAAATACACAAACAAGCTTGGCAAAAATGGGGAGGAGTCTTAATGTGAGACTCGTTTATTGCTAAGACAAGAACATAGCCTAATGTTCAGTTTCCAATTTGAATCAGTTCCAACTCAGATGCAAGAAAAATTTATTGAAAAGTGTTAAACATCTATAATGAATTTAGATGACAGTCAAACCCATCTCATTCTCTACAAATTTTAAGAGGCCAGAATCGTCCCCCACATCAATACAGTCTTTCACACTTGCTGTCATCCTTCCCACTCTATATTGCCAACAATATGCAGACTTGTCTCCTCTTTTGTCCTAGTGAAACTCATGTTGATGTTTAGAGTTTATTTAAGTATATGATTAATTAGATATGCAGTAAAGATTATTAAATATAAAGACTTCAAGAACAACACAGTCCTGGGATAAACAAAATTTGTTAGAGATTTGAAAGATGAGTTACTGAAAGAAAATATCGAGTTTCTAAGTGAGGGGAAAAATATTTCAATTATTGAGCTAGTACTGGAGGAAGAAATACATTATACTTTCTTCAACTTCTATAATGTCCCATTTAACCTGCACAAGATGTTATTCTCTTGGGATAGTCAAGACTGTGAAACTCAGAGGCAAAGGAATGGAGCTAAGAAGATCTCTTGGCTGACGTGTTCTGGCAGATAATTTTGTATCTGCTGCAGAATTTTGATGAGAAGAAGCTATTGAGATAAAAATGGTAGTTTTCCCATCATATTTTCTTTGAAAACATGAGGATTAATAGGGAAATCTTTCTTGAAAATGGTTACTTCTTTGTGGAAGTTAAATTTTCAGAATATTCGTTTGTCCATACCTATTTGAAGCAATTCTATGCTTATGGTATAGGGAAAGATTGCTGAAATAGTGGCATCATTCTGCAAAAATCTTGGATGTCAAAACAGAGATACTTAATATTTTCCTAAAATCAGGCCTATGGACACAGAGGATGTAATTAGTGATTTGTAAGAAATGTAGGGTTTGTTTGTTTAAATAATAAACCAAGTTTTCTTGCCTGAAAAAACACCGACAAATAACTGGAGATTGGATATCCCTGTGGATATACTACAGTATAGTATTTAAAGAATGCTCAATTCAGTTGCTTCCGAATATGACTTTTAAAACTGGTGTTAGTAGCACTCTTTAAACAAGTATGACATTTCAGTGGACGGTGTTACTTTGAATCCTCAGTTCAGGCATGGAGTATGTGTGGTAATCTCTTCTTTTTACAAAAAAGATCATGACCTGAGTGCAGTGGAGGGAGTTGCCAAATTGTAACAGCCTTAAATCTGATCAAAAATGTTTTACTATTCACTGAAAATTTGTTGTGCAAGGACAAAATGGGTTTTTATAGTGTTCAATGCATATATGTACACGCGTATGTATATGTATATATATACAGTTTATAGATATACTTTTATTAAACTTATATTGGGGAACAGATCCTCCAGAAAGACCTAGATGTTCATGGCAGCAGAAATTTCTACAGCCATTTAGGGCTAAACTGAAGTTTGTGAAATTTTGCATAGCTGCAAAAATATATACATAATTTTAACTGAACTGGTCTGGGTCTTTGTGCTAGAAAATGCTTAGAAAGTATTCATCAGCAAATGCTCTTCAAATCTGGTTCTAGGAATTCAAATAGTTACATGCACTATATATAAATTATTCTAGATCATGATTTATGTGTGAACCTGCTGGGTTTTTGCATGACCATGGTGAAGTGTCTGTAGCACTGAGATTTTTTATTGCTGATTCTTTTGTTGTTGCTACTTCCTGTACCAGATATTTTATTTTGCAAAGTTATTATATAGCTTTATCTCTTCTTCATTATTTATTTCATTAAATACAGCAAGCCTACTCCTTTTAAATGATTTTGTCTCTTTTGCATTTGGATAACAAGGTTATTTTAATGTAGCATGGGAAAACAGGCTTTTGAACTCACCAGTCATACTTACATTGTGGCATTATTTTGCCTGGATTAATAAATGGTTTGTTATGTCTGTATTGCAAGGGGCACTCCTAATATGCAAAAACTTCTTTGTGGAATTTCCCAGACAGAAATATATGCTGCTGATCAGAAATGCCTAGGAGAAGCATTAAAATGAGGTAACAAGGACAACGCACGTGCTGATTTTGTCCAGATCCCTACTAATTGCAAACAGTTGGTTTTCTTTCTTTCTACTAGACAAAATTTCTGATAGAAAGTTGGATGCCTCGAGTCCCTCTGGTTGTATGGTAGGCTAAGTTAATATGCATAAGGTTTAGCTCAAGTGTGTAATTGGCTTCTTGAAGAATTGGACAAGATAAGAATTTTTTCCTTTAAGTCTGAAAAGTAAAGCATAGTTTTAAAGGAGAGAACAGTAAATAATGATTGCTTCATACCATGACCTTTAATTATAATATTGCATTTCAACATGCATATCATTAGAGTTACAGTTGTTCACCACGAGGCAGAGCTTTCGTGTAGTCTTTAAAAATCTTTCTGTCTCTCCTTTAATGCTGGGCTTTTGAAGTGTTTCTTAACCTTTTTTCTACAGCCTGATGTAAAGAACAGTGTTATTGTCATGGGCCATTGCCAGGGGCTGTTTGCTTCCAGCAATTGCAACTTCAAACAGCGTTGTAATGGATGTATCTGCACAATGGCAGGTTAGCCCTGCATGCTGTCTGCTTTTAACACACGCCCTGCTCCAAGAAGGTATTTAAAGGCTGTAACCTTGTATGGCATCTGAAAGCCAGAGCATGTATGAGGTCCTGGGTGAAGTTTGAAGTTCCTGCAAGATACTCTAGTTAAAATTTGGTCATCTTCAGTGGATAGTCCAGCTGTAGAATCTTGTAACATCTGTTTTGCTGGAGCTCATCATTACCAAGGGAAACTTGACTGTGCAAGCAGCCTGACCTGGTTATGCAATTATGCTGATAAGCCCGTTGTCATCTGCTGGTGAATCCATCTGGTTTCCAAAAGGGCACATGAATTTAGCCACAGATAGACACCATCTACAAGAAGCAAGGTAGAGTCTCAATGTATTTCTTCCTCACTCTCTTTCCTTTTAAAAGATGTGATTGCATCTTAGCAAAAGGTGGATAGTCATTCCTTAAATCCAGTGAACATCATCACATCTGACATTGTGTTTCTGAGGCAAATGGAGTCACTGCTTGTCTAGTTCCCTCTGCCTGTGCTTTTGTCTGCAGCTTTCCTTGGGGAAATAGCCATGGTCAGAAAATAAGGGAGCATACGGCTTTTTCTAAAGCAAGTGGAATCCTTAGGGATTGCAGTGCACTTTTTGTCAAGATTGATAGAGGCCTATTGAGAAACTTATGAAATAATTTATTTTAAAAAATTGTTAGTAAAATGTTAAAAAGGTGTGCCTCTACTTGAAGCAGGAGTTAAAATGAAGGCTTTGGGGAATTTGCACGTTATTAAGAACCGTGTTGGAAATGTTATTTTGGGATTTTTTTTCTTTCTTTTTTAACTTAATGATTCAGGGTTTTTTTTCTTCCATCATCATTGATTATTTATATCCAATTGGAATAGACAGGTTTCAGCTGAATGGGAGCATTGTGTTGTGGTTCTTATATGAGATGGTTACCTCTAAGCAGGAGGGAAGGTGGAAAGGGTAAGATAGAAGTGTCTCCTCCTCTTTTGAGGATACCACTAAACTGCATGTTGGCTTTTTTAGTACAAAGAAAATACCCTTTTGCCCATCTAGTTTATTTTGCTAAGTGCCCAATAAGTTAAGATAATTAATCTAGATCAAGAGTTTAGTCTGCCAGAAAGGATCTTTTGATTCCACCTCATCTCTCCTCACAACTTTTCATTTCTCCCTTGCTTGAAGTTGGCTCTCACTATCTAGGCATGACATAAGAAGAAATTAGACATTTTTGGTTTTGATTGCTCTAACTGATACATTTTATTTCATTTCCATGGTCAGGTAGAAAGTGTTCAAGCAATGCTGTATTTTACTGACTGCTGTTTTGTTTATGGAAGTATCTTAAGAGTCTGCAGTCCAGGGGTTTGGCAGCCTTATTTTATGGCTTAATTGCTAGGACTAGGAAGAGACTTAGCAAGAAATACTGTTTGCTACTGTCATAAATAACTCAGAGTTGAAGCAAAGAAGAGTGAAGCAAAATCTGGTGAAACGTTTATGCAGGACATGTTACTACAAGTTGTGGCATACTAGATTTTGAGCAAACAACAACAGGGGTGAGGCAGAAGGCAAAGCCAGCATTATAAACTCTCTGGAGCAACAAGATACCAGCACAAAATGAGTCTGCGGCTGCACTAGGGTCCAGTCTGCTTTCACCATTCTAATTGTAGCACTGAGGAGAGGATGGTGACATCTTCCAGCTTTGCCTTAATTGTTACCCAATGGGTTCCATCACTGCTGCTTTACACTAAATCTGTGGAAATAGTTTGTACTGAGATCTAAAAGTAAAGATGATAAAAGAAGTGAACTGAAGGCAGAATCCACCCCTGCCACCATCATGTGTAGGTGGTACAAGGCTACATCTCTAGTCTTGCATCTCACATCTTTGGTGTGTGAAGGCAGGCTCAAGTGTTCTGTTGAAATAATTGTAATTATTCTTTTTTCTCTTCTATGCTCAAGTTTGTGCAAAGGTAACTGGCATGTCAGTGCTTTTTTGGGAGATAGATACACTACAATAGAAGATAAGCCTGTTCTCCTATGCATGTAGAACTTCAAATAAAGGAGAACAAAAAGTGTATGCAAACAGTTCTTTGACTTCCTAATTTTTTTCTGCCCACTCACCTATAAATCAGCTTGGTTTTTTTCTCTTTCCCAATGAATTTCTGCTTCATGCATAGGGGTTTTAGAAGTTGCTCTCATAAAGTCTGCGTCCTTTATGTTCTACTTCACCATTTTATCTCACACCTTGATCTTACTCTTCCCTACTTTTAGAAACAAGCAAACTGAGAAAATCACAGTTTTCTAACTCTAAAAGTCAGTTTATTTGTTGTTTAGATAAAGCATATTCATTCTAAGAAGAAAAAATAAAGTTGATTTATTTTGCTGCTCTTTTGTAGGGAAGTTGTTAGAGACCACTGAGAAGCTCTTTAGTACCAAAAAAAAATTGATGTTAGTGTAGTGGTTTAATAAGCACTGTTTAATCACTGTTCAAGTGTAACAACTATGAGCACTGTTTTTTCCAGACTTGAATCTTCTGATTTTGGGGGTTACCCATAATAAATGGCTAAATGCATCATTGTTTCGAAGAGCATGCTTTTCATGCCACTGCAGCTGCATTAAAAAAAAAAAAAAATCAGTGTTGTGCTTGTCAGAAAATATTAATTCTGTACCATTCTCTAACAGTCACATTCATCAAAGTCCTTTATCTATGATACCATCAGATCTGTGTCTAATTCTTCCCATTGGAAGTACATTTAGTAGCAGGTTTTCATGTTCAGTCAAAGCTCTCAAAAGTGAAATTGATTTCCTGCAGGGCATTCATTACAATGATGTAACACGAAGTCAATTAAATGGAAGTTGATGATGCTACTCCAGATTTACATACCTGTAATGGAAACCACAATCTGGCTCCATGTGTGTATGAAATCCCAGCTAATGTAAAGCTGGCATGGAAGAGAAAAAGTTTTGATGTGACCTTTCATAAATTTTCTCAGAAGTTTTTTTTTAAAGGAGGAAGAGCACATTGGTCAAGTGCCAGAAAAGTGGTGCTCTTGATTCCAGATTGAATGTGTGTTACTCACAGATGCAGCTGTCTATCCTCATTTACTTCTACCTTTGGAGTCTTTGGTCACTCATATTGAAAAAGAAGCACTTGTATCTGGAGGAGATGCAGAACTTCTTCCAACTTGCCTTAGTGGATGGACATCTGTTCAAACAAGAGAGAAAGCTATCAAGTGCCTCTGCAATCAAAGAGGTAAGGTCTGAAATTGCTGCTTCCCTCCCTGTTTACAGCCAAGAACGTTTTATAACTCATCAGTCTGGGAGAACGTCTGTACTTTTCAGACAAATTCTTGTTGACTTCAGCCTAGATTTGCTCCTGATAGACACCTTCAAGGCTGGGCCTTGTTACAATCCCTAACTCTTATTTTTGTGGAGTTTTTTTTTTTTGTTATGGTTTGTTGGGGTTTTTTTTCCCATTAGGAAGGAAATTGAGTTTGTGTTGAACTCCTACCACATTAAATGATTTGTTGGTCCTTTTTCTTCTTCTGTTATCATATATGCAGCTCCTCTGCCACCTAGAAAGACTGAGAGCAAATCCTGCTCTTGGAAGATTAATGGTAAATTAATTTGATGGTAAATTGAGCAAGATATAATGGGGCAGCAATAATTGCTACCTATTGTGATTGTGTTTAGTCTTAATATTATTTATACTTAATGAACTGTCATTTTTTAATTTTTCAGATTCTGGGGTTGAAGAACTGATCCTCAAAACTAATCTGTGATGAATGGCTTCCTATTTGGCTACTTTCTACACATTCAACTCCTTCAAAACTATATTGTTATTCAAGAAGTTGATAATCATGAATGTTACTCCTAGTTTTTTCTTTCTGGTATTGAATTCTTTTCTACATGGTAATACAAGTCCTGAGGAAAGAGAGGAAAGAAGCCAAAGATTTTTTGTCTTTAATGACATTTATAACAATATATTGATGAGATTTTAAAATAAATATATTTTTATTAGTTGTCTTACAGATATCTCATTTTCTAATTTTTTTTCTTCTTGAATGAATGCCAGTAGTCACACATCTTGCTGAATGCTTGATACACTTTCAAGCTGTGCTTTTGTGTGCTCTCCATAGCAATTGCTGGGAATAATTAATTACATTAGAACCCTGAATGCTTATTTTGGATACTTATTCAAGCAGCTGGATTTGCTGGGTGATGTGAGAGAAGTGAATAGGTCAATTTTTAGTAAAGGAAAGAGGGAAAGAAAAGAAGTATTCAACTTTAAAACTATTTAACTATTTAGTTTTCTTTCATCTTTCCTTTTGTTGCTTCAGCTTTTCTGGTAATTCTCCTCTGTTCTCTTCCATCTGCTTCTGAAGACTCATAGGAAGACCTATCTTAAATTTTTGTTTTTATGAACAAAATAATAGATACAGATAACAGTATTACTTACCAGAATACAGGACTATGAGGAATTAACTTTAATTACTGAGTCTAGTCCTCTGTAAAGGGGAGCCTAGATGATAGACAGTTGCTCCAAGAGGATATGCAAGAGTTCAGTTCACAACGTCCACAGAGTTCTGATTAATAACTTTCAGCCTTACAGAAAACAGCAGTGGTGCAGCCATAATATGCCACAGAAAACAGTGAGGAACTGAAATCATGGTTGACGTCCTAGATCCCTACAACAACAAGGGATTTGCTAGATGGATTTCCCAGATGGTCTCTAGCAGCATCTTATTCCCTGCAGAGTGGGGAGTGAAAAAGAACAACTGCCAATAATCTCTATCAGTCTGCTTGAGGTTTTGTCTGCCATATGTTTCATCAAAACATCCTGCTTTGTATTTCATCTCTAACAGTGACTGATTTTGAGTACTTGAAAGAAACAATTAAAAGACCAGCATCTACATTAGTTATTGAGGTGGGGAGGGGACAGTGGTGTAGGTAGGCATTGAAAGCTGTGAAATGTTTGTTATGTTTAGTAAACACAGCCAAAAGACAGCAATCAAAAAATGTTGCAAAATGTGTGGTAAGGAATAAGCCCCTGATGGTTACAAATATTACAGAATGGTATTCTTACACAATCAGTAGAAGATCCTGGAAACTGGTATTTGAGAGCTGTGTAAACAGTCAACATTTGTGTTTCGCTGGGAACTGATGAAAGGGTATAAAAATACACAGCCAAAGGTAGGAGTCTGTAACTGATGTGAGTTTCCATTTCACCCATGTAAGTGTGGCATACCATGAAACATTTTAATACTGGATGAATTCCATATGCATCTCTAGACTTTTCCCTAAGCTGCTGCTTCTTGGAGCTCACAGTGTTTCTATGAAATACTGCAGCTGTTGCTTGGATCTTGGCGTGGTACAACTGAATATTTGCCATATAGATGCTTCTTCTCATCAGCTGCTTTGGTCAGACTGTCATTCTCAGTGTCCCTTCACACCTATTCAATCTGTGTTCTCCAACTCTTCTCATTGTGAATATGCCACGAGCTACCCCCAGATCTGATGGGAAATGTACATGCTGTTCTCTTCATACATGCATACACACACAAAATATATATATATATATATATATTTATATATTTTTTCCTTTATTCTAATGAGAACTGTCGTATCCAGTGACCATGAACCAAAGTATGGAATCATACAGATGAACCAGGAGCATACAAAGAGCTCATGTTGTTAAGGCATCTGCAATACAAACATAACCTTTATGTACAGGTGCTCTAGCAGATGAGAGTGTGATTGTTTTTCATGTGTGTTTTAATTAATATTGGGATGAAATCTTGTATCTTTCTTCTGACTTGATGATGCTACTCCAGATTTACATACCATTTTATATTTTGGTAGAGGTCATGGAGTAATGTGTTTCCTCCTCTTGTGTTTCCCATGGCATTTGGGAATTGTCTGACTCCACCAGGAAGATCCCTTGCAGAACTATTCAGAATTTCTTCCCTGTACGTTCTACCATTGATCTCCTGGGGTGCACCCTCTCAGGATTAATAAAAGAAGCTGCATGAAAAGTAGGGAAAGGTGAGTTGATTTCCCTATGGGTTACCATGAATGGCCCCAATATGGTCTGTCCTCAGTCCACAATGTTACAGTGTGAGCTGTGTATTGGCTCTCAAAAGGACACATGGATATTCTTTGGGCTGTTTTACTTAATCAGTGATATATGGGTTTTTGGACCCCCTCTGAATGAATTTATCCTCGTCTCACTTTGTACAGTTAGTCATATGCTCTTAAAAAATCTTTTGCAGATGGAGCCCCGTGGGACTGGACCTGTTTCAAAAGCCGTATTAAGTGACTAAAATAAAGGTTTTGAAAATTCCTGTTTCCCTCAGTGTGTTGCTTAGCAAGAATAGCTGTGTTTAGTGGAAAAGAAGTTAGATGAGTCTGTGGCATGTGTGCCATCTAACACCCTCTTGGCTCAGCTGGGAGATGGAGGCATGAAGGAATGACATACTGGCACGTTTTGGAATATGCTGCTTGTGTCACTTGCACCTTAAAGATAACAGTCTCACAAGGTTGATGCCTCTCTATGGTTCACTAGAAGCTTTATAAAATCCATCTCTATACATTCAACTAAAATGTCCACCTTGCCTTCAGAAAACACATAACACAGGTTTATGTAATACTGGAAAAAGATATTGGCATTCCTAACGGATCTAAAAGAGTGACAAAACACTGAGGAGCTGAAAAATTTGCTGCAGGAAGATGGAATTACCTTGTTAGAGATAAAGCAGCCATGGCTTCATCACAGATCTCAGTGGTTATTGCCATTAATAGATTGCTGTCTCTTTGGAAGGCAAATTTATCAAAGGACTCAGCAGATGAAAATTCTTTTTAGAGGTTAGGTTGGAATTGAGATAAAACAGTTCTACAATGATTGTAACAAACCATTCATATGAAACTAGTAAATCATTACATGTCTAATGTAATGTCTATGTAAGGTAGGTGTTCTTTTTATAAATATATGTACTAATGAATCTGAAAGTATATGAGGCATGATTGTGTCATTTAGGAAAATGGTGACAACTATTCTCTTCTGTTCAAGAGTTGAGTGGTCGTGTTCTATGGTTCTGTGAATCGGTACAAGTGTTTTGAATGCCTAAAGAGCCAAAAAGGCTTTTAGCATCTCAGACTGCCAGTTGCCTGGCCTAAGCTTTTGAGAAACCTGGCCTAAATATCTGTATTTCATAGTCTTAAGGACTTAGCCCTGCATACATCTGCTTTGAGATATAAACTCCAGGACAATATTTATTTTTACTGCACTCACTATGCCAAGTCAAGACCGTTCTATTTAGTATAAGAGGTAAGTAGTTTTTAAGACTATATCTAAGCTATATGGAGATAATTCTTTATCTTCAATTTTTTTATGTTAAATTGACAGGGAGTATGCTGCTTTGCTTTTAGTCTGTTTCTCCTTTCCTATGTTTAGATTTTGATTTTACTTGATTTGTTCATATTTAAGGCTTGCTTTATAATGATGTTTGCAGTACCTAGAACTTATATGTAGGGCTATTTATGTGGATTAGCAAATTAAAAAAAAAATAGACTGTGTAAGTCTACTGTTAACTGTGAGATAGTAGAACTTTTCTCTCTGTGTAATGTAGGCAGCGGCAGTTGCGGCAGCATCTTCAAAACTTTTGCTCCACTTTTTACTATTTTTTCTAATTGAAATTGTTGTCCTTGAAGTGTACAGGATACTGCTGTGTTAATTTTTACTTGGTCATTTAATATCTATAATTCATATAGGTAATACAAGTTTTAGGTTATTCTGTTTCTAATAAGATAATTCTGCATAATAACTTTATACAGCATGAATAAGTTTTTTATACCTTCCTCAATATTTTAATTGCCAGAGGTTCCTATATCTAAAATATTTGGATTTATGTAGCACACCTGAGATTCTGAAAACATCAATAAAAATAGATCAGCTTAACATTACATTGGTCCTGTGAGGCAAACATGTTCTACCACTGTCTACTGATTGGTAAATATAGGCATGGCACAATTCCTTTCCCAAAGCAAATCAATCAATTTCTCCAGAAAAGCTGGAGAAGCCATTTGTTTCTTGTGTGTTATAGCTAAACATTAATCACAGTACGAATCCTTATCTCCAGACATTCCTGTTCAGTTAAGGTAAAGAGGCAGAGTCAGCTTCAACTGAGCAGCCATTGGAAAGTTTCCTCTGGTTTTATTAGCATAGCTAAAATTCAAACCAGTGTTTTTAAATGTTTGTTTTGATTTGGGCTTTGCTGGAGCCATGAGGACTACGTTTTCACTGATGGTCTTGATAAATCTTTCCAGGCCTCATCATAAAAACACATTTATATATGCCCAAGAGAGCCTATGGACTACATTATTAGTATTTGTGTGATTAAAATATATATATCCTGAAGTTGAATGCTTTACTTAGATTCAGTCATACAGCTTACTTGTATAGTGCATTTATGTAATACAGAAGTTGGCAGCTGTGGCAGTTCATCCTGGCTTTAGGTAGCAGAATGGGATTCAGTTGCATAGAGATGGCATTTGGTACTCTTGTAGGGACCCCAGGGTAATCTGTGCCCAACATAACCTCTCTGGAAGGATGTATCTCTCCCACTGACCTTGTGTGAGCTTTGCCAGCACTATACAGTGCTCCTAGTGCATCCTAAGATGGCAGTGGGGCTCAGCTGCCTTTCATCTCATCCTCTTGCTCTGTTTCAGGCTGTCTCGCGCATCCGTGTAGGCTCTTCTCTCAACGCTCGAGTAAGTTTGGAGTACTTTGGTACAAACTGCAGTTAATTCCACCTGCATTAATGCTGTAGTTTCTTTTATATGGCTCAGGATAGAAGACAAACATTTAGCCTCTGAACTTCACTAAATGTGTCTCAGAACACGATTGTGGCCTTGCCGAGTTGAAGTGGATACAGCCATTAATCTGTTGATTGAACTAAGTACTGAGTGTGTAGCCCAAAGTGAGAGAACTGCAGGAGGAAGAGGGTGTAGAAGTGTTAGAATATTCTAATTATCTGTAGCTATTTAAAGGTTGGTTTTTTTCTTTTTAATTATTAAAAAAAAGAGTCAAAATAAAAATAATAGTTAAAATCACTGAAGCATGGGACTTCAGATCTGGGGTTTCAATTTATTGTATGAAATATGAGTGTCTATGCATGTGTGTGCCTGTATAAAGCAAATTGTTCCACTTCCTCCTTTAATGTTTCTTCTTACCATACAATCTTTATTTCACAATGCTCTATTTCATAAAGTTTGCTTGGCTGAGTGCTCTCCTGGTTGGTAAATTTATGTCCTGCTTAACAGGCCTGTGTACTTTCCATGTGTTTCTGGAAAGTGCTTCTGACAGTGTGCTTTTAACACACACCTTTAAATTATAAACTCTTTTTCCAGCAGCCCAATTTCTAAAACTCATATGCTTCACCCATCAAAGCCATGTGCACAGCAAGAGAACCTGCAATAACATAGGCACATCATTGCTGGTGTTATAGCAGCTGGGCACAGTGTTTGCCATTCACTGTGTTTGAGCAAGTGTTAACTGGAATGTATAACAGAAAACATAAGATTTAAAAATTAAGAGACTCTTTACTTTAAAAAGCAAGGAATATACAGAAGTGAGGGCCAAAATGAACACCTGCTAGTGCTCTCTTGGAGTGCTCTGCAAGTCCTTCTGCTGCAGGTCAGAGGTGGGGTGTGCGATAGCCTCCTTCTTCCATCCTTCTTTGCAAGGGCTTTGTCACCAGGACATGACATTTTCACTGCCATGCAGCCATTTTAGGCCTTCACTTCATCTGCCTGTTCCTCCCAATTGGCACAAATGACTTAATATTATTACCCTGTCTCCTCTGGTGTTGTGGACTCCAGTTTAATCACCCTCAAAAGTTAATCCAAATCAACTATATTGTGCTTTGCTATGTAATTAGTTATTGAGAGAGTTAAGCTCAAAAAGTGGATCCACTCTGTATGGTGATCTTCTCTTTGTACAGGATTATCCCAACAGATGATCTCATGACTTTCAATACCTCTTACACTTCTGCCAGGAGTGGAAGTTTCCTTTGTTACCTCTGCTACAATATATGAAGACAACAGCTGACAGAGGAGTCAGAAAACTGCCCACTCAAAATTCAGTTCATGGTCTGAGTTTTATGTTACCACCACCTTAGTTCAGTGACTTTTTCTTGTAATTGTTCATTTCCGAAAAAAAATGCCAAACAACTCAGAAATACAATTTATTGACTAGAAAATTGATGAGATTGGCACGAATAGAAGATATTTCCTATCTGATCTTGTAAGCATGCATTACAGGTCACTGCTTTACCTTTGATAAAGTATCAAATGGAGGAAAAATTCTGAAACTGAGTCAAAAAGACAGTATTAGGTCATGCAGACTTGATGTAGCAAGTGGCAGGGCAAGGCTGCTGGCAGCAGTAGGTCCCAATGACCAGCAGACAAGCAGGAGGGGGTGTGCAGGTCGCAGCTCAGTGCAGGAAGGGCAGGGAGCAAGACAGGGGCAGCCTGGGACATTTTTGGCCCCCAGTTGCTCATGGTATAGCTCATCTTCAGTGGGGCTCCTGGGAAGGGGCACAGAGGTGGAGGTCCCAGGAGAAGTGGCCAGAAAAAAATAAAGTGCGGTAGTGCAAGATCCTGATGAGGGTATGGATTAATGACAGAAATTGTAAGAGCGTTTTAAGTGGCATTGGTACAAAATGAAATATTAACCTCAGAGCCCATTCCTCTCTCACAAGGGAGAACTTGTATTAACTCTGCAAGGGCAAATCGCCATGGGCTCTGCTCAGGCCACAGCTGGCTGTCTTACAAAGTAGAGATGTTTTCTTTTGACTTTGGTGGAAAAGCAGATACAGGCAAGCAAAAGGAAGGCATTTAATTTCCAAAATTAATGTGCCTCACTAATCCTACCCTAAAGCCTTTCGTTCTACCAGGAAAAAAAAAGCAGACAACATCTTACCTTGAATTAGTTAATTGAGGGCAGTGCAGTTTTCAGTGATCAGATCAAGTGAAGGACCAACCATTTTCGGTGTGCAAAGTTAATGTGTAAATAGTGTTTCCAAGTAGTTCCAATTATTTAAAGCCTATGAAATATGATCTCTGAAAAACATAAGGCAGAAAGCTTAAATTTGGGTCCTGTGATGGGTTATGTATCTTTCCTCCTGACTTTTGGAAGGCTGGATGGTAAATAGTAAAATTTTATTTCAGTTTATAAACCTGGGGGTTTGCTGAGATTGTCCTAAAACTCATGGGGAACTTTGATTAAGCATGTAATGCAGAATTCATTAGCAATTAAAAACTACTGGATGGTCCATTTGTCATCCATGTCTTAGAACAGGGCTTTGGAAGGCAGTGCATTAAAAGAAATATGTTTGTGCACAGACATTCTGTTCTTATATTAGTTAACCTACTAGTCTCATAGGTTTGTTTGATAGAAGCAGCTGCTTGGAAAGTTGAATCTTTTAAAGAACATCACCTTTGCAAAAGTTTTTTGTGAAAGTGATTTCATGCGTTTAACAGATTTGGTATAATTATCAATTTATATTTTTTTGCCTTCAGTCAAGCTGTCAGGTTAAATTATGTTAAATAAATATTAAAAAAAAAGATCTCCCATTCAATACTTTGAACTTCTTAGTGATGCCATTTGTACACATATCCAGAAAATTGATAGTGTATTAGAGCACAAAATGCTATGGAAGTGGCTAATAAATATGAGATCATTCTCTGTGTGGATACCTCCCATACACTACTTTGAAATTCGTTCCACCTAGAGCCATAATTTGCAAGGTTGTTAGATCTTTTCAAAATATTGCTTTCCATAAAAATATATTTAGATGCAAAGTGTTATTTAGAGATTTATGCCAGACTGTTCCTGTTTTACTTATGGCTCAGGTAAAAATGTTTTTTAAAATCTTGTCTGCCAGGAAAGTTTTATACAAAACTAGTACTGTTTTGCTATCCATATGGTGCATTTTATTCTATCAATGTGAGAAGGTGTTTGCTGGTATTTGTTGTCTTGATTTTTTTTTTCCAAAGGAGGTGCTTTATGCTCTATCAGTTTTTCTGTCCCTGAATAACCTTTGAATCTAATTTCACAAGGTAGTAATCCTGACAAATGTTGAGTTGCTATGAGCTGTGAAAATCTGCATTTGGCTCAAGTAGAAAGACTTAGGTTGCTGCTTGCATGAGGGAATTGGACTTTTGAGAGGCAGATACTGCCTGGGCAGCCCTCAACAACCCACAAAGTCCTGTCCTCTAAGAGTGAGAGATGTGGAATGAAATGGAGAATGCATGCTAGTGAGATTTGGGGATTTAGGACATACATCTTTTGGATGTCAGGTTTCTTCAGTTCTGCTTTTTGAAGATAAACTGATTTAAATATAATACAATGAATATCTCTGTGTAAGAATCAGTGAGCAGACGTTAAAGCTACTCCTTCAAGGACTTGTAGAGGTAAGCTGTGGCTGCTGGCATGAGTCATGTCTCTGTATTTTGTTTGTTTCTTATGGCACTGTTGAAAGCATATACTACACAGAAAAATTCAGTGGCTTAAACCCATATCATCACATTCATCTAAAAACACTACTACTGGAGTAGTAGTATTTCTTGACAAAGCCAAAGAGGTCATGTTTGCCAGAGAAAATCAGTTTCTAAATGCTTCCACTGCTTGTGTAGTGTTACTTTTTAATGATGGAAAATGAAGCTATTAGCATCCTATGCCACATGTGAACACATCTTTGTGTTCCAATAGAGCCCTACTACAGGTACACACTAGGGAAGGGGAGCTTCACCTAAGTTATCCTTCCCTTTCAGTTTATAAAATTAATTCTTGCTCAGGAATTAATAAAACCTGCTCAGGTTTGCTGATCTGTGACCTGGCCTTAGAGCAGAGCAGAACCAGTGCCAGCTCCAGAGACAGTGATGGGAGATGTTCCCAGGAAACTCTTCTGTCCCTCAAATTCTATGCCTCTTGTATTTGAGATTAGTAAAATGCAACAGGTGAGCGTTACATTCTATATTTGTGCTCCAGAAGTATCTCAGCCTGTAGATCAAAGCACTGCATGCCTTGAGCTCAGGTAGGGCTCTGTGAAAGAGGAGACCATGAGCACATAGTGTAGGCAGTTGCACCATGAGAGGGGGGCCACCTTCTAAAAACAGATATGTGGATGAGTTCTTTAATTTTTAAAAATGAATTCTATTTATGTTTCCTCTTTGTTCTTTAAATTTCATCTATGGAAGCTAAGGATACAAGAGTAGTCACACAAAATAAGAAAGCAAATAGAAAAGGACAACTTATAAAATTTTGTCCAGGTCAGATCTGGATGTAAAGTTTTCAGCTAGTTCTCTTCATATGATAAGCTGACTTACCGTAAGATCAAATCCCTTTTCCCTGAATTTAGTGGCAGGATGTGGAAGATTAAATAATTTAGGTTGGAGAATGGTACAAATCAGTTTTTATAGCTGTTCAGTTCTCCACAGTCAGGTATTGAGTTGAATTATGATATCAATATGAGAAGATGCACTGACTTATTTATGCTCTGACTTATTTAATTTTTCTGGCATAATTCTAGCTGGTTTTCCTCACAGAATTCTTCCTCTACAAGAAGGTGGATTGAATGTTTTGGTCTTTGGCAAAGGTGGAGTTTTGCCAAGTAGGATTTTATACTCAGCCTTATACTCTGCTAGGGGAATTCTCCATTGCAGGGCGATGATTTAGTTAGATAAAGTGAACACAGGTAACTAAGTGGTCCCTGTATTCACAGCTCAAAGTATCTTTCCTAATAAAAGGTAAATATAGTTTATTGTAAATGAGTCTGAGCCTTTACAGACCAAGTTTATTAGATAATCTTGGAAATTTCAGTGGTGCTTGATGGGTGTATGGTTCCCTCTAACTGAGCTCCAAGTACCAAGTGACAGAACTATTTTGCAGTAAACAAAGTTTATTCCACTACAAGAAATCACTGAGAGTACTGGGGCATGGAATCAAGTTCATAAGTGCAATTTTCTTTCTAAACAGCAGCTGTTCTGGGAGCTTACAGTATGCCATGCTATCCTGAAGGAAACTGGCTGATTCTCTTTTCACAAGCCTGAGAGCTTAATAGGCAGCATATAAAATCTAAGGGCTCATTTATGACCAACCAAAACAGCTCACTTTTGTATCAAATATATACTAATGTTTGTACCAGCTGGAAAGTCCTGTACCATCTTGAGCAGGTAAAATTATGGCTTAGAAGGACAGTTTCTGGTTTCTTCAGGATGGTACCATGGAAGCTACCACTCAATAGAGATATTTAATGATATTGGTAGGGATTTAGGGGGCTACCGTGACCTGTCTGACTCTTCTGGGGAAGAACATTTGCTCTTCAACACAACTGTGGTGTTTGCCAGAATCGGCTGCCTGAGTAGTTTGAGCAGCAATTGTTGAGCAGCTGTCCTCTGGGAGTCAGAGATGCTTTTCATTATATTGTCCTCCATCCTCCACCCCCAAAATGTCAGACCATGTCTTTAGCAGAAGCACAGTCAGCATAGATTTAGAATGGAAGGATTCTTTCATTGTTTCTTCCTGGTCTTTTTGTATCAGTCCTAAGGGGATACCTTTAAGAGGAATTCTCCTGCAACATTATTAGGATTGCTGTCCTGTGATAACCTCAAGCAATGCCTCTGGCTTGCTCTTATGATAAATGTTTTATTTATCCTTCTCTAAACAGGGAGGGTCAAATTAGATGCATTTCTTACAAGATTTACTTGATTTATGAGATGCATTTCTTTAAGATTTATTTGCGGTAGATAAGTAGGGAACTAATCAGCAATCTATTCCATCAGCTTCGGCTACAGACGTCTCAGCTGCTCCTCTCTTACTCAGACCGTTGCAGACGAAGAACAGGCCTCCCCCTGGTTCAGGAGCCCTGTCTTCATCTGTCCCTTCCTGATTGGTCTCCAGTTCTAAATCTTCCCACCTGGTCCTTAAGCAATAATTAGGGCCATTAACCTCTGTCTCTCAGGGCTGCTTACTGGGACAATCCAGCTGATTTACCTCCAGTGAATTGTTTAAAGCTTGCTAAAGATCACTGCTATAAGCAGACAGAGGTAAAAGGCCAAAAGGAAAAGCAAGAACAAACATCCTCAAATCGTACCCTATACTTCTCACTAGGCAATATGCTCCTCTCTTGCATATGCAAATAAATTGTGTTGTGGCCCTGTTGTGTTCCTAGCTTCCCCGTAGAAAAATCAATCTTTAATATGTCATCTTATTGCCATGATCAGTCGTAAATGGCCTTTCAGTGCTGTGCAGATTCTTTTGGGTTACATTCCTGTCATGAATAAATTGGTTTGCTTTTTTTCCTGAGTCCATCTCTCAGTATGTTACTGTTACTGTTTTTTTTGCTTTGTTTTTTCCTTTAAGCCGTGGTTCTGAAGATGTAAATGATTGATCAGAAGAGAAAGAGTAAAGGACTGTCTCCTCTCACCTATTCTGGCATAGGACTGCTGTGACTGAGCAACACAAACTGTAGTGGGGAGGGCCTAAAATTCTTCTAAATTATGGAGAACTCCAACATGAGTTGGAGTTCCCTTCTCCACTGCTTCCATCAATTGATTTTAATCTTCTTCCCAATTATTTGCACTTATGCCATGCTCAGACTGGAAAGGAGAAAGGTGTGAGAAATTATGAAATGCCATTGTGTAGGGATGAACTAGGAAGAGGAAATCAGCACAGGGAAGAACTTATGATGAATTCAGAAAGAGCATACCAAGAAAGGTCCATTATTAAACCATTTTCCTCTCATCCCAATCATCACTTCTAGTTCCTCATTATTTCCAACTTTTGTTGTGTGCACTGTGTTATTCCTTTTCATATGAGTTAGGATACAAAATGCTGCATGTCCTTCTGTGTTAGAAAATACAGGTGCACAGCTCAGCATGTAACTATGTGTTTAATAAGTCCAGCTGCTGTGTGGCCTTAGGCAGACATTATAGGGAGTTCCTGAATGTCAAAAAGCACTCTTTTGCAGAGTCTTGACAAGGATGGGACAGAGGCACCCTTTCTTTCTCTTTACCTAGTGAAAATAAGTGCTCCTCTTGTTGTCTGCTATTCTTAGAGCACACAAACCCTGCAGTGATGTTGTGTTATTGTTTCTGCATCTGCCTCTGCTGTCGGTCTCTGGAAGTGTCTTTTGAAACTTTGTACAACCTGGAAGCCTTTTGTGTACTTTCCATCTCTAGCTTTTCTAGAATATGATAGGGACAGGGGAGCAAGGTGAGTGTCAAAAACCAAAAATCAGTCTTTTCTTCTGGATTCCTATATAACTCAAACTCTTTCATTTGCGAATATGTTTGCTCTCTGGGAACATTTTGTTGCTTTAAAGGAGTAGAAAACTGCCATGGTAAGAGCTGTGAGGAAGAAAAAGACAGTGAATTAAAGGGGCAGGTACAAAGTCCACATTCTCTGTGGTCATAGTTCTCTTAGCAAGACTTCACCTATTGTCATAGATTCAAGGGGTGTTGTTTATAAATAAACACATAGTTTCCAAGCGTAGATTCTTGTTTTGGGACTTGAGGAGATAGCCTTATTTTGTAGAATCATGGAATGATTTGGCTTGGAGGGAACCTTGAAGGTCATCTACTTTCAATCCCCCTGCTGTGGGCATGGGCACCTTTCACTTGACCAGTCAGAGCAGCATCGTTCCTGGCCTTGAACAATTCCAGGGATGGGACATCCACAATTTCTCTGGGAAACATTTTCCAGTCCCTCAGCAGCCTCACAGAATTTTTTCCTAATACCTAATCTAAACCTAATTTCTTTCAGTTTGAAGCCATTCCCCCTTGTCCTGTCACTACATACCCCTGTAAATAGTCTTTCTCAATCTTTCTTGTAGGCTCCTTTCAGGTGCAGGAAGGCCGCAAGTGGGTCACCCCAAAGCCTTCTCTTTTCCAGGCTGAAAAAACCCAATTTTCTCAATCTTTCCCCATATGAGAGGTGCTCCATCCCCGTGGTCGACTTGGTGTCCCTCTTCTGGACTCACTCCAACAGGTCTATGTCCTTTTGGGACTGAAGAAGAAAACAGGTTATAGAACTCTTGATGTCACAGATTAAATTTATGGCAAGAGGAAGCAGAGAGAAATTTAGGGAGGAGGAAATGAAGGGAATAGTATCAGAGACAAGAGAAGAAATCAAGAAGAGATTGAAGCAAAAAAGAACTAAAGGTATAATGAGTACAAAGATAAAGAATGAAAAGATTTGGGGGAAAGCAGCATGGAAAAAATGGCTGAAACTGAACCAAAGGGATTGAAAATAAAGAATAGCACAGAAGGAAAAAAATATGGCAGTTTTCTAGTTAATTGTAGATGTCTGACAAGTGGCCTATGAGTAAACCAGTGAATTGTATGTGCACTGTATTCCCTGATTTTGTTTCTCGCTGCTAAGTGAGGAAAGGGATTCTTAGGTTTTCCAGCAGCAATATGCTCAAGATTAAAACAGAGCATCCAGTGATGCCATGTTGACAAGAAACCCTGCTCTTTCTGTATTTAGGACAACATTATTTCCCTACATACAAATACCCGTAAGAAATTAAAATCATAGAAATAAAACAGTAAGCTTAGCACATTTAAGCTACTGCTCAAGAAATTATATCATTCCTGTATCTTACTTCTGGTTTTTGCTAACATTGGCTTCTTACCTGAGTCAAACTTCATAGGCCATTGCAGTATTCAGTAACTACTTCTGTTTTGAAAGCTGGCAGCAGTTAGAGATATTTTCAAACATTGTTGGTCTGTAAGTGGGATCTTTAATGGATAGACTGGGTTTTGTCAGGGATTCTGCTGTTTCCTTTCTGGAGAGTTAGAGCTTGCCTGTTTTATCCTTGTTGACATGTTTATATCTTAAACCTCTGTCAATTAGATTAGGACAGGCTGCAAAGGGGGCAGTGAGAGTCTTGAGACCTACATTGTAATTGTCATTGTGACATTTAAGTCTTATAAATGTTCTCCATTTTAGTTAATTCTTGAATGTGTTGCCTGCATTAGAGGTTTCAGTCTCAATTTAAATAGAATGAGAAGAAATTAATAGTCCAGTGTTTCTACAAAATATTTTGTAGCTCTTACCAGCCAGTTGTCTAACAATTAACCAAAGAATTGCTGGTCAAAAATGCTCATTACCTCCCTGTAATCTGGACCTTAGTAGTCACTGAAATATATTCCATAGGAAAAATGTTCACTAACCTCATATAAACTGCTGCCATTTCATTTAAAAAGGAAAATAAAAATCCCCAAACCCTGACAAAGGGAAAGCTGTGGAATCTGGATGGAAACTGTAAAGAGTTTTGGCAAAAGACCAAAATTTCACCAAAAATTGGAAATGATAGTTTTCCAATAGAAGTTTTAGGTAGGTGAATTTTGCCAAAAGCACAAGAACTGTGTGGGGCTCCCTCAGGCTCTTGGCTTTGCTGAGCTATGATACTATCTGTAAAGTCTGCTATTATTCTCCTTAGAAACTCACTGATGAAGTGTTCCTAACTTTGATAATAAAGTAAGGTTGGTTTTTTTTTTCATATTTTGCAATGTAAGATCTTAAAAGAGTTAAATTAATTCAGATCTTCTGCTTTTGGGTGTACTATAGAAAATGTTTACTCTCTTGGCACACAGTTTGTGCAGAAATCCAAAAATTTGTGATGGAGCTATCCTATGTGGCGCCCTGTGTTTCTCAAGTTCTCAGAAACTCTGTCAGATCCATTTAGAACTTCATAATAGCAGTGTATGTTGCCAAAAATAATTTAATCTTTTATTTGAGTCTGTCGCCATTTTGGTTTGACTTTTCAACTCCCACAAAGGACATTGTATTTTTTCCAAAGACACAGCAGCCACATTTTGCAATATGACTAGTTATTGGTGCTTATATAACTACATTCTTTTAGTATTTGGTTGAGAAAATTTGTCTTCCTACATCAGTTACAGGAGTCTTAGAAGTTCATTAACAAAACAACTTTGTAAAATAAAAGCTATTTAGCAGCTAAGAAGTAGACAAGTCTTCTGCTAGGTGATTTGGAGATACTTATTCTGATTCCCCCAAGAATTGTCCTCCTCTAGAATGGCTGGAGAAGGAGCAGGAGCTTTTCTTAAGATGCCCAATCAGGTAATAAGAGATAGGTTGAGGAAAAATTAGAAAGAAGCTCTTTAAACTGTATCCTATAAATACACTTTATTCTTCTACTTGACTGAGAATTCTCAGTTGCCTCTCTGTTTTTACTCTCTATTTAATTTTTGAGGTTATTGCTATTAGGGTAAAGCAATGTATTTTGATGTTGGTCAATACCAGTGGGGATAGACGTAGACAGACTGTATTTTAGCTAAAAGGAGAAAATAGCACAGGAAGATATGTGTTTCAGGTGGTCTGTCTTTCAATTATTTCTTATCTTTCAATTATCCAAACTTCTATTTATCCAGATAAACCCACTGGAATGAAAGTGTCTGGGTAATTTACAGTTTCCTTATGGCTAATAAATGTGCTTCTGTTGAAAGGAATATTATAAGCAAACATAGTATGGCATAGATTGGAAAATTACTGAGAAAGAACAGGCAGATAGTCTTAGAAACAGTCAGTTTACAGGGACTACTGTAAAAACAATTACTCTGGAGAGAGGACCATGCCAAAGATAATTTGTGAGCAAAATCTTTTTATTTCTTAATTCCTGTTGTAAATAACTGAACAATTTGTTTCTGGAAGCCACATTGTTAACACAGAGTGAACAAAGAAGATCTTTTAATATTTCAGTGTAATGCAAGTTTTGTGTAAAAAAGTCCTTTACAACTTAACGCTTCACATGTTAGATAACACTTTTTAGAGTCAAACCTATGAAACTCTAGCTTTCAGCTCTCCATTCTTCCCGTAAAAATGCTGTTTCCTCATGCTCCAAATAGCAGAATTGCACACAATGATGCCTACCCATTATCAAGGGTGAAATTTTATAAAGGAGCTGGAAAGGCCAATTATTGTGTAACAAGGGGAGCAAACTGGTCATAGTCAGTTGCAAAGATATGTGTAAGATGAACAAATATGTGAGTAGTTTATAAAAATGAGGTTAATTGGATCTTGATATAAATGGTGAGCTGCTGGAATTGTATTTGGGAATTCAGAGTCTTCTCTGTAATGAGAAGAGATGGACAGTAAAGTTCCACACATGTGACGATATGAAGGTTTAAAGGGGCCATGAAAAAGGATAATAACAGTAAAGTCTGGAAGATAGAAAAGCATAGAATTTAAGAGAAGTTGTGGAAAGAAAATGGCTTATTAATGCAAAATAATAGAGAGTTGGACTTCTATCTATAAAACCTGACAGTGAATTCCTTAGGATAATAGCTGAACCTGAGTGTTCAGTTATACCTCCTTCCTTGTATTTGAATTGAGGAGAAAAAAATAGGAATATTTTTATTTATGGTTTCAAGTATTTCAATAAGAAAAGAGCATGCATATGCCAAAAATATTTTGTTTTCTAATGTGTTATTTATATTACATGTATTATAGATTGAATGAAAAAAATAAAACCAAAGCCAAACACAATTAGCTCCTATAGGCAAGTTCCCTGCTATATGGAGAACTCACGCTTTGCACAGGAATTAAGTGGAACTCTAACAATGCAATATTAATTTCAAATATATGTTAAAGGGAAAGATATAGGACATGAATTTTCCCTTAACCTTTCAGGCTTCACTTTTAAATTTTTTTAAATGTCAAGTAAAATCCTTCTCACTCATACCAGTTTACCAAAAGCTAGTTTTTATGCATTTTTCAAAAACTTTGTCGTATGTAGAATCAGTTAAAGAGATAAATGTGAAAAAAATAAAATAAAGTTATAATTTAATTGATAATTTTGGGAAAAAAAGCAATCAAATCCGTTGTCATCAGAATGTTCTAGTTCCTTTCGGTGCCATAGGAATAGTTTCTATAAAAATATGTATAAACAATAGCACATGGGAAAATATACAGAAAAACACACAAAATTTGCAAGAGTAACTGCTGAATTTGTAGGTTTTTGTGTATTCAGTGGCAGAGAGGGAAATACTGAAATGTAGGAAAAAGAAGAAAGGGCTGGATGTACAACTGGGGACAAGCAGAAGTGTCAGCTTTAGAATAGGGTTTTATGTGTTCATTAAAAAGGTTTAGTAACTTTTACACATCTGGAGGCAGATTTCTAGAAGAGAATCATGTATAGCCAGTAAAGTTTCTTCATCTCTACCTGCCTCCTAACCTCTTTCCTTTCCATGCAGCATGGAGACCTGTGCTGCTGTCTTGCCAGCTCTTCAAATGTTCCAGTCTCTCTTGCTCACAGGAGTTCTGCAGTTTATGAGTGTCTGATATAACAACTGAAAGAATTACACACTGCTAAAATAGATGTAAAAGTCTCTAACTAAATGTAAACATAAAATGTAATGTAAATGTGAAAAATGAAGCTTTGTTTAAAAAAAAGAATTGCCACACTTCCATCAGAGGCATCTTGCCCTGAAAAGGTGGGGTCTTTTGTTCCATGTTGACATTTTTAAAGCCACAAAGACATGATTTTTCCAGTTTTTGGTCATTACAAATAGTCACCCTCAGTAATTAGCTTTCTATCACTGAATAACTTTTGCTTGGGTAGTTAAGTGCCATCTTTGTGCACTCACTGGAGCAGCCAAGAGTCTCTGCTGGGACAAGCTTCCTGCAGTAAGTTCGTGTGGCATCCTCCTCCAAACCCTGTCCAGTGGCCAAACACCAGTGCTGAACCCCAGCAGGCACTGAAGCACTGTGGCGGACTTCATATTTTTAAATGTTATGGATTACTTCTGCTTTAGTCCTCATGAAATAACAGCATGATTTCTGTTGGCAACTGTGGGATTTCTGCACTGCTGTCTTTTGCATCTTTGGGGTATTCTTCTACAAATGAAGGGATACGGTTTTTCTGCTGTAAGCATGCTAGAAATTGATCAAGCAATAAAGAAATATATTTTTCATAGAAAGGCAGCAAATGGAATACAGTTTGGAGTTTTGGGAGTTGCTCTTTGAGAAGATTTCAAATCAGATGGAAAATATCCAGAGCAGACCAGTAAGAATGATTAGGAATCAGGAAAGCATGGGTTTCACAGCATAAATGAATTTATTGGGAAGAGAAGATTGAGGGGAGGGGACATGATAACGGTCCTCAGTTGTTGGAAAGAGTCTCATAAAGAGGGAAGAGAATCCTCTCTTCTCCCAAAACCATACCTTTCCTCCACTTCAATCCACGGTACATACATGAAAAAGAAATAGGCTTAATACATTTATGAAAGTCAGAGGTTGGTCTTAAAGATGTTTTAATAGTTCTAAAGATGGTGAAACACTGGTGCAGGTTGTCTGGGGGATGCATGGCATCTCTGTCACTGGAAGTCTTAAGATAAAAACTAGAAAAACAGTGGTCAGGATTGATCATCTGACCTTTTCCTGGGGCAGCAAGATAAAGCAGATGAGACTGTGATGTCCCCCCAGATCTCTTGTTGTACGATTTGATTTCAGGTGAATATTGTTGCTGACTTGTAATGTTTTAGAAAAAGGTTGGTATTTCATGTCACAACCTCCTAAAAACAGGTTGTTAGGTGTGAACCTTTACTTTCATTTTGATAAAGCAGTACTGCCTAGTACTTATTATTGCAAAGAAGAGATTAAAATAATGAACTCAGAACCTTCAAGAAAGGGTAAGGACAAAGTGGTCAGAATATAAATATCAGCATGTCAGTATTTTTAAGACCTCTCGATAATCATCTAAATGTTTGGGGAAGGAAATTATATTGTCCTTAGCATTGGCTTCATTTTTTCTCACTGAATTTCTCATTGCTGTCACTTTTTTCTCCAACCCTCAGTTTTTAAGCACAAAACATTCACCTGTGAAACATCCTACATCTACTACTGCTTCCACTCCACTAAGATTTAATCTTTCATTGCTATCAACAGAGATATGTATGGTTCCCTCCATGCTCGTATTTTCCTGTCGGCATAAAGGTTTTCACTTTCAGGTGGTGAACTGGAATCAAGAACTGATTCTTGTCTTAAGCAGACTGGTAAATATTAGAAAAAAACAAATCCACAAAGAAACAAGCAAAACAAAAACATTTTAACCAGGTTCACCTCTTCAGTCTAATTTACTGCAGTGCAGGAATCTGAATGAGCATGTTCCTGTCTGTCAAAGGTGGGAGCAGTCCTTTTGAAAGGACAGTGCAAGACCTAAAATTGGATATTGTGTATGAACTGCTCTCCCACCTCTTTTTTAGCATTGCAGCTGCTTAATAGAGTAGCGAAAGGAAATCTTTATTGGCTTTTGCACAACTGCAGAGTCAACACGAGTGAGAGATGTCTTTTCCTTCTTTGAATCAAAATTTATCTGTGTAGAAATACAGAAAGGTAGAAATTTTGTTCTTAACTGAGTTTTTGCAAACTCAAAGTGAGCTTTTTTCTTCCTCAGTTTGCTAATGCAACAGCTAGGAGTAAAATACCTATTTTTCCTGGTACTGTACACAGTCTTCAAATTCACAGTGAATAAATATAGATTGCTGCCATGCAAATTTCTCAGACTGTTATTCCCCACAGTTCATTTAAGATGCTGAAATCGTTGTTTAAATAAAAACTTTAGAGAAGATGTTGGACAGGGCTCTCTCTGCAATGCTTTCTTTAAAAAACAAGCAAAACAAAACAGAACCAAAACCCAAAAAAACAACCTCGACTGTTGCATTTTTGAGAGATATACTTAAGCCATTTTGACCTGAATTTGTTTCCATCACAAAAGGAAATCTCAATGCTGGTGCATAATTTATGATCTTGGCATCCAGCCGAAACATATGTACATACTGAAATCAGTTTTGCATCTGTTTAACTTTGTGCACTTGAGTAGTCTAATTGGATTTAGTCTGATGAAATGACACATGTGAGATCAAGTGTCTGCACAACAAGGATTTCAGTCAGTAGGTTTCTTTAGGGCAGCAGCTTCTATGTTTTATGTGGTGCCTAGCACATGAAATGGCTTTTTGATTATCTCAAAGCCTTCTGCATGCTATACAGCTGGAGTGATGGGTGAAACAAAGAACTACAGAAGAACAGGTCTTGCAGCATAGGCTAGGTCTTCTACTGCATAGCACTGTAGAGAAGTAGCAATTAATTCATTGTAACTTTCTTTTTAAAAACATGTCTCCTGAGAATCTCTTTAGGTATGAGGGAAATCACTCCTTCCTTTGTTACAGGCTACTAGGCTGCAGCTGTTGGCCTTCTGGTAGCCATTAGCCAGGTTAAACACTTTTGCTCTCTTATGCTAGACACCCTGATAAGATACAGCCATCACCTCCCTTAGGATGGAACCTGAACTTATCTGGCTGGGCAGCAATGTAGATACTCACCATCCTCAAAGACAAGTTATCAGTGCATCAAGAACTGGAGTTTTGGTTTCGATGCTCTGGCAAACCTTATCTTCCCATGCCATCTCACATCTGCCATCTTGAACCCTGGCTCATTTCTTGCTCCAGAAGGGACGGTGCTGAGCTTGCTACTTGTTGAATGTGTTTTTATCCAGAGGCCAGCTCTTCTGGCTTTTTTCTGATGTTTTCTCACTCTTCCTACATCTGCTGTAAGAGTCTAGGAAATGATGAGTGGTTTAGAGAGTGAAGAGACTCAGGGAAGGGGATGAGAGAGACTGCAGATATTAAGAGCTCTAGGGATTAAAAACTGGAATTTCAGGGAGTTGGTACTGTGAAAATATAGTCTGGGGAGGATATATAAAAAAGGAAGGCTTGGAATATGGGTGCTGTTAAGGCACGGGAAGTGACTCTAAAACTGATGGTGTACAGAGGACCAAAGATGGAAATGAAAACAGGAAAAGGGTAAAAAAGAAGCTGAAGTAAGAATATAGGGCAAAAAATACACCTTATGGATGAATGGTTTTGTTTGCCTTTTCCTTCTACCTCACTGTCCAGATTCATCCTGTGGCTGGCGAAATACCCTGAAATAAAGACAATTTTAGGAAGCTCAGAATGTGGTTCAAGGCATGCCATTTGAAATATATTTTTATTTGAAGAATTATGCTCCTGACTTTTAGTGACATCAAGGGAGGAGGCATCTAAAAAAAGTGTGTGTGTGAAATTTGTCATGTAGCACCTGATTCAGACTACAGAATGCTTTGAAGCAAGAGAGAAAAATAGTGAAATTAAGATATAGAAGTAAAATTTTGCTCTGATTGACCTAAATGTGAATCTGATGACTCTGGTGGAGATACTCTCTGATATTTTTGTGTGGCTGGGGAAAAGCTTTGATCTTTAAGTTTTATCTTGTAGAATGTTAAGTTGTGGAAGGCTTTCTGTTACTGATGGCTTTTTATGGTCTGGAGTTTGAAGTGTATGCAGTGGGAACAGTCAGCTGAGGACTTGACATTGCAAGGGAAAATACACTGTATTAGCTTTTGGTAATTGGAAACTTTTTCGTCCTACAAGTGGATACACTTTATTGAGATGGTCACCTGTTTTATCCAGCAAAATGAATTTCTGCTCAGGGGAAAGTTCTGAGTGCTGATTTTCAAAGAGGAAATGGTTTTACTACATGATTCTCAGAGAGCTTTCAAAATGTAAACCTACACATCTCTAATTAATTCTGGGGTTTTGCAAGTGAAACTAGAACATAATCATGTCCTTATTTTGAATAAATTTTTGCGTCTCTTGATAATATTTAATATTCATTGGATGAATACCAGTGTTTCCTACTTGAATCCTCTTTGCCTTGAAATGTTTAAATTTTAATTCTTTAGAGTTTTGTTCATATCAGCTATCCCTTATTTACATCTTGATTCATACAAAAAAGTTAGCATTTATAAGAAACTTCTGTAGTACTTACACAAGGCTGTAGGGCAAAAATTTCATGTTAACTCTAGTCATCCTAAGTAATTAATTTGTTAATAGGTTTACTCAATTTGCAGTTGGTCACATTTTTTTAAAGCACTGAAATTAATATAATTGTGCATTGTTTGCTCTTGGAAAAATTAGGAGCACTTTATGTTGAACAAAGTATAAAAAGAATTCATGAGATTCTTGAAATATTTAACAAGCAGTTTTGATAAGTAAGACCTTATTTTTGCTGAGAATTTTTACAAGCATATTCTTTTCCTCTATTTTCAGTCCCCTGCACATAGCTATTCAAGCTATGACTCTGGCAAGAATGAGAGTGTAGGCAGAGGTGCTGAAGATCTGTCTCTGAATCGAGGAGATGAGGATGAGGATGACCATGACGAACAAGAAGATCCTGAGAAGGTTAATGAATCTGATGGGGTAGAAGCTGAGCGACTGAAAGCTTTTAACGTAAGCCCTCTTGCACTCACCTTGTTTATTTCTTCCGTTCCTTTTGCATTGTTGTTTTTGGGTAAGTTTGACAATATTTCAGGCACATTAATTTGTGGGATTTATTTCAATTATTATTTTAATGCACATTAAACTCTTGCCAACGGATGACAGATTTGCTGTGTTTCATTTAGAATTTTGAGGCAGAGTGCCATCTTTACCAGTGAGGAAACAAAGCTTTGTTCTGTATGTGTGCATGTGTGACAGTGTGTGTGGCTGTGTGGATGTGCATGTTCACCCATTGAATGGAAAGAGGCTGTAGCTAGTTTTGTCAGGAGACCATTCTGGTGGTCAGCTGTTCTCTATTGCTTTCCCAATGTATATAATTATGCATGAAAACACAAGCAATTGTTCAAACAAAGAAAAAAATGTGAGTCAGTTCAATAAAATGATTAGCAATCACAGCTTATTGTTAATAATGAAACTTAAGTAGTGCCTATTTTCACAGTCTGTTCTGGTTTATCTCACAAGTTCTGTACCCTATAGACTATTCTTTTCTTGTCTATTTTTTAAAACCCAACCCACCCCCACCCCAAATAACCCTTTAAAGAACTGTTTGCTTTATATTTCTGGCTTCCCGTTACAAAGCTCTTCAGTGGATAGAAAAAAAAATGTCTTCCTATCAGTAATCAAGCCAGGAAGCTAGGAAGAGAAGAGAGCTGCCCTCCAAACCCATCTCCTCTGTCTCCCTCTTGCCAACAGATGTTTGTCAGGCTGTTTGTAGATGAAAACTTGGACCGAATGGTCCCAATCTCTAAGCAGCCCAAAGAAAAGATCCAGGCTATCATTGACTCATGCAGGCGACAATTCCCTGAGTATCAAGAGCGTGCCAGAAAACGCATACGTACTTACCTCAAGTCCTGCAGGCGGATGAAAAGAAGTGGTTTTGAGATGGTGAGTTTTGACTTAAAACCCAGCCCTAGTTTCCATCAAAACCCCACATGTAAATCCATGGCACTATTTTGTTTTCATCTTAGCGTCTTTATTTTTTGTTTGGGTTTTTTTTTTTTTTTTGGGTTTTTTTTTTTTTTTTTGGCAATACCAGGTCAGAGATTTCTTTTTCCCTCCTTCATTCTTCCTGAATTTATTTCCCTTGATTTAAAAGTGCTACAAGACAGTAGAGTTCACAAAAGGAACTAATGCAGACCTATAGGAAAAGAAGAACAAAGCAAGCCATAAGGAGGGAAATTGAACTAGGGACTGTATAATACTTATTTCTTACTTTAAGTTACAGTTACAGATTTTTGCCTGGAAAAGTCTTGCTGTAAGATGGAGTTTCCTCTAAAATATAAAATCCAGCGTCTGCTAGCTGGATTCCAGTGAGATCTGTAAAACTAGTCCTGCTAGAGAGAGGCTATACTCAAGAAAATGCCCAGTGTAGTAACATCATAGTGGCAACGGTTTTTGCTTTGGGTGTTTTCTTGTATGCCTTAGCCAATTACTTTATCAGTGAAAGTTACTCCTTTGAAATCTTGCAGTTGATATATAGGTGTGCAAAACATATTTAACGGTTGTAAACCATACATGTTTTGTTTAACTTAAAATTTGAGCATCCCAATGGTTTAGTAGTTATAATTGAACCAAAACTCATGAAGATTATCATGGTATACAACTGACAGTGTTTTCAGACATTGCTATTTTAATATTACTCAGTAGCACAAAAATGGATAAATAAGTCTTCTCACTGTTCGGCAGCTTCATTATCTCTAGAAAACCTTTGTATTTCCAAAATGGAGGAAAGTCAGAAGAAACTATATAGCTACACAATTTGTGTTTAATGTCTTAGCTATCTCTCTGGCCTTAAGATGACAACAAAAACATTTCATTGTTACAAATAGGTATTATTTAGTGATTAAACATACCATTTTTTTAATGGATCATCTGCAAACCCATTGATTGCATTAAAAATTATTGGAGATGATTGCATTTTACTGTTTTTCTCTTTCTCTCTGTCTTTCTCTTTCCTGCAGTTTTTGCAGAATATTTATGAGTACCATATGTTGTTTAAGATGGTAGCTGACAGTTTTAAGAACAAATTATCAGGCTTATTTGTAGGGTAAGACCACTATTTGATAACACAAAAAGCAAAGACAGAAATTAAATTTTTGTGTGTGAGATTCTAATCAACAGCACGGTTTTATTATTTGAAGCATTGGGATTACACTGTTTCTGAACAATGGAAGCTCCAATGAAGAAAGGCAGGTAGAATAAAGGACATCTGTACAGCCAGAAGTGCCAAAGATTGACTGGTGGTGTACATGGCAGATTGTTTAGCCCTCCAAAACAAAAAAAACCCCAAAACAAATAGAAAATAAATATTTCCTACAGTATACTAAGTAGCATTAAATTGCATCTACTCACTGTCTGACAATAACTCATCAACATCAAGTTCAGCTTTCATGAAGCCAAATATTTTATTTTGCTGTACTTTCAATTGAAAATACTTACAAAATTAGCCAATGCTAGCAAGTCTCCTCACTGTTCCAATTTATGGCCTTATTACTATCATTTTTCATGCTGATGAGCAGTTATGTAAACTGGCTCATTTTTGTCATCTGAAAGACTTGTGCAACTGTTTTGCAATATGCACAAGACACTACAGTCTGACCCATAAGAGCTGGGTTGGCTTGACTTCAGTGCACATTTGCCAATGTTACTTTCAATGAATAAAGGTTGTGGGATCAAATTTTTTCATGAGAGGGGAAAAGGAGCAGAGATTACCAGGAATGTGATCCAAATTGGCAATCTTTATAGTTCAGAAAGATTCCCATATCTTATAATGTTTCATGACAGTTTATAATGGGCTTTATTTCCTTTTAAACAAACAAATCACCTTCTAAAACATTGACTTTTTGCCCATGAATGGAAGCGACAAGGCACTGGAACTCATGCCAAAGACTGCAGCCCTCTTGGGCCTGAAGGGATGTCTGTCCTGTGTCCCTGTTTGCAGGTAGGAATACAAGCCAAAGACTATCCAAAGTCTCTGGAGGAGCTCCCATCAACTTCCTAAGAGAATAAGTAGCATTTTATGTGTATGTCTTGAATAATTCTGAAATTTAGTATGTATCCCTTTGGGTTTTTAAATTATTTTGTGATTTCTAAGTTACTGTATCATCATCTCTTGATTATAGGCATTTTTTAAAAGTCTGCCATGGACAGAGGCATTTGGCTACTTGATTGTTTTAAATGTCCTTACCATTCTGGTAATGGAGAAGAATCACTTTTTCTGGGCAATAACATTTGTTCAAAACAATCATGAAGGGACACAATGGTGTTGTTTTGAATGAGGAGCTACCCTCAAATACAGCAAACCAGGATAATGATCTGCTCGGCAACAGTACCAGTACCATTGTTATATTAAATAGGATGTCAGATAATAACCTCCACAGGAGATGTCTTTTGCTATACACAGGTTAAATACAAGTTTTTTGTTTTGTTCAGGTTCAAAATGCTACATTTTGACCATCTAGTTGTATGAGAAAAAGAAAATATTCTCTTTCATGGCATATAACAGTTCAGACTGTGTGTGGAACTGTGCAGCTATCTACAGCATCATACTGTAAAGTCAAGAGAAAATGTAAACACTATGTTAAATTAGTGTAAAACTGCATGAAAAAGATGAAAAAGCAAGCCTGGAGCCTGATTCTGTCAGTTATTTGCTGCCTATAATCCCAATGACAGTTCTTGCTGCATAACAGGCCAATTCTAGCTTTGAGGCAATAAAAAAGGCTCAGTCTCATGAGCGTTCATGTTGTTAATTAACATGATTCTTAGTATTATTATGTTTAAGAGATTACTTATAGTTACTCTGCTTCTACTTGTGACAAATAGCTGTCTGTGGACTGCAGGGCAGCTTGCATAGCTTCTTGTTACAAATATGCCTTTGAGAAACTCCCTTTCTACATTGGAAATGCCCTGCCCATTTGACCGTGCAGCTTGTAGTTGTGCAGTTTTCATTCTGACACAAGTATATACCTCAATAAGGCACTCAGTTTTTCTCATGAATCGTAAGATTGTTTTTCTCCTCCCATTTTCTCCTGCTAATAGACTGTTGAGAATGTTCTCCTACTAAATTCTGTGATCTTGCTCAGAATCTTTCGTTGAGAGGGAAGGCTGTCAAATACCGAAATCGCTGGCTTTTGGATGGGATTTCTAAGTTGTGCTTCTGCCTGCATTGTGCTTTATTGCTTTGAGAACTTAAAAGTTTTTGATATTCTTAAAGAAATTATTTCTTTTTCTCTTCATTAGCCCAAAAACAAAAGAAAAAAATTACTTCCTCATTTTCAAGGTCTGATATCAGTGGGAATTCCTGTATATACCTTAGGTGTTTTGTGACTTCTATAGGCTATGCAAGAGGAATTTTCTCCCTGCAATAGTCAGACGGCCTGTTTCTCAAATCCTTTGTTTAGAATTATCCCAGCCTCTGTGAAAAAGAGCTGCCAATTAAAAAGACTTAGTAGACAGATGCTGGAGATATGTGGTATGCGTTTATTTAGTTATAGTCCAGAAAAACTTTAGATGCTAGAAATAATTAAATGAGGCTCAATTGTCTTAACAGTTACATTTTCTTACTACTCTGTGCTTCCTCCCATCTTCACCATCTCCTATGATCAGTCTCACTGCATTCAATTTGAAATTGCGTCTTTTTCACAGATGTGGCACTTTTTCTGTGAGCATCCCAATGCAAGAGCAAGATTTTTTCATTCACTAAGACATTCTTCCTTTTTTTTAAGAAAAAGGAAACTCTCCTTCTAAATATTACTGTAGTGCAAAACAATAGTGTCAAAGAGCAAAGTGTTCTGTGTTGGAGAGAAAAGGCTAGTCATAAATGCTTTTCATTGTGCAAAGACAAGTTTGGATGTGTTGGAGAAGAGTCACATTGTGCTTAAAGACAGTTCCTGATTCAGGTCCCAGTGTTGTTCATCCCAGCTCCTTCTGTCCTATTGCCAGACTCAAGAACAAATAGCTAAGCTCTCTATCTTTCACTGCTGCTGTCACTTGGTTGTGCCTGTTGGCTGAGGGAGGTGTTTTAACAATTTGCAACTGTGCTCATGTAGATCAAGTTGTTTTGGATGTGCCTACTGGCTTGTCATATGTCTCTATTGAGATTGAGCAACTTCGGTGGGGACTGGTTTCCAGAAGGAGGATGTTTCCTGAAATCTGCTTCGTTAAGATTACTTGGGATAGATGTCTAAGTTCTGCTTTTAAGAGAGGAAAGAGGCATCTTTCAATATTTATTGAATTTAGTGCTGAAAAGTCCAGCTGCCTTTGCAGTCACATGAGTTTTCAGTCCTCCAGGCTTTTATGTCTGGAAAGGTCATTAGCATTTTCAGGAAAATGAGGATCTGTGGATTCAGGCATGCATATCTAATTGATTAATGAGCAAATGGGAAGCATTAAGAAAATTATCAGAAGAACAGTTACACGATGATTTACAAATACTAATAGAGTTGTAGCTTTGTGTTATACCTCAAACTCTGTCATTGGGCACTTCCCTTTCTAAGCATCTTGCCCTTTTTTGATGTGGCTAACTTATTTAAATCTGATGAGCAACTTGGTTGAAAAAGGCCAAAGCTACTCTCTGATAAAATTTGACTTTTACCATTAGATCTCATATAGTCTTGAAAAAATGTTCTAGAAACAGTTTTTCTAATGCTCTTAGACATGCTGCTCTTTTTTTTCACCACAAAACAGTTAAATGAATACTTGTTTGATTTTTAAGAACTTCCTCCTAAATCTTCCTCAGATAACTTTTGCTTTTCAAAGTATAGGCAATTTTGGAAAAATGAGCAGTGGAAGAAGTAACGCTGCTTCCATTAACCTTGCAAAATGTGAAGAAGTTAGCTTTAAAAAAAACCATTCTTCCCGGAAAAAGGATTAAAACTAAAAATTAAAAATACCTACCAACCTGATAGGACTTAGTCTTCTACATCCTGTGAAAGAGCAAAATATAGGAATGCAATTTTGACATTTGTTTCATTTTTTTTGTTGAATTTAGAATAAAAGCAATCCCCTCTGAAATAGCAATAAGCTCTGATGTAGAACCAAATCCCTTTTTGTTGAAAAAAGCCAAAAAATAGGTTAAAAGAATATTCACTCTGTTTACCTGTAAGCTTGAAATCAGAAAAAAAAGTAAATATTTCAGTAGTTTTTGATACTGTAATTCTGACTTAGATTGAGAGCTCTTGCTGCAATGTTACTTGATTAACTGGCCAATGGTTTAAGGATAGGAAGCCCATTCAGTGTCTTATTTTAGGGGAAACAGTAAATAACGTTAAATCATTCTCAGTTTCCCTAAGCCCTCTGGAGTTTTGCTAGTAAAGTGCTATCAGTGTTCAATACAATCCTCACCTGACTCTGAAGGAGTTCAGTTAGCAGGATGATTCCTGAAGTTCTCTGTCACTGCAAAATTTGTTTCATTTCTTGGATGGAGATAATTGTGCCTAGGTTTGTTAGAGAAATTCGGTGACTTCGGCTCCCTCAGCAGTCAGTGAAGCACTTAGATGAACAGTCTGGAGAGGTTCATCCCCAGCTGTCTCATGAGTATACAATGAAACAAAAAGGAAGCCTGGATGACTACTTTAGACAAAATACTTCACTTGTATGTAAATAAAGTCAGATGGATATTCTTGCTGTTGTTTGCGTAGATAATTAAAAATTTCCACTAGCCCTGCTGAAATTGCTTAAATAGGCAGGGCAAGACTTGGTCCCATATGTAGGCATAGCAGCAAGAACAGCAGCATAGTGGTTGGTTGGAAGGAGTCATTTGCTGAACTTTTAGACAAGAATATGGATATGTTAAGATATACTTGGATTTATTTAGGTGCCATTATAATCAAAGTGCAATGTTTTAATTCAATGTATTTCAAAGCTGAAAACTTAAAAACTTAAAAAACTTTGAACATCACTAGATGTTTCAAAAAGCGTCTTCTGCCCTTTAAGAAAATATTTCTAGCTATTTCATTGATTCCTCTAGTAGATGTTACTATTGGGTGTTTATCACAAGACCACGAGATTGAGCCAAATATATCAAACCCAACTGAAATGCAGGGCTACAGGCATTAAAATGCCAGTCCAGTTTTACATATTCTACTGTTCTGTGCGATCAATTCACAGGATCATAGAATTACAAAATGGTTTGGGGTTGGAAGTGACTTTAAAATTCATCTAGTTCCAACCACTCTTCCATGAGCAGGGACACTTTTCACTAGAGGAGGTTGCTCAAAGCCCCACCCAACCTGGCCTTGAACACTTCCAGGAATGGAGCATCCACAGCTTTTCTGGGCAACCCAGTCCAGTGCCTCACCATCCTCACAGTAAGGAATTCTTTCCCAATATCTAATCTAAATTTACCCTCTTCCAGTTTCTGACCACTATAAAAGTACATCCAATATAGTGCCGTACTGTATTCCATTCAGTCTTTAAATTCAAAAATACTCTGTAGAAGGGTTTCTGAGTCCTTTGCTATTGTGCTGTGCAGGACAGTTCTGTTATACCTTTCACTGCATTGTTCTGAATAAAAACCTCTTATTTGAAGATTATGTCTTACTTGTCTTGCAATGTATTTTGCATGTTTTCTATGAAAAAGTGCTATTTAGATATTGCGCACTGTTACAAATATGTTGGGAATTTTATGACATTGTGTTAGATCTTAACAGTTTATTATGAAAGAGTTGTGGCATATTTGCAGTGTTTAATTTTGGAAATGAATTGGTCTTGCAATACCTGAGGGAAAAGCTGACATGCAGGACAGCACTAGGAAGTATCTAGTTTTTGGGAGCCCAATATGCAAAGAAGTGCTTAGTGGTACCTTTGGAAAAAGTCAGTTACTGTCAGTGAGGCATCTTAGGCATTAATCTTCAATTTTGGATGCCAAATCACTTTGGAAAATTTTTAACCATTAATTCTCAAGTTTGAGTAGTAGTTAAAATACTTCACTCTCACATGTGTATTAATCTCCCAAGTAGCAAGCAATAGGTGTAGGCTAAATGGCCTCCACTTGTGCCAGGACAGATTTAGATTGGCTATTAGGAAAAATTCCTTTGTTTGAAGGTAAAGCATTGGAATAGACTGTCCAGGGAAGTGGTGGAGTTACTGTCCCTGGAGGTGTTTAGAAGAAGTGTGGATGCAGCACTTGGGGACATGGTTTAGTGGTGGAGTTGAGAGTGTTGTTTTAATGGTTGTACTCAATGATCTTACAGGTCTTTTCCAACCTGAATGATTCTGTGATTCTATAATTTATATTAGAGGTAATGTTATTATATTGTGTCTATGAACAAAATGAAGTAGCACGCATGTTTATGTGTTTGCAACTGTCTTATACTGAAGGATGTCATTTTCAGTGTTAATTTGCCTAAACTAGGAGGTAGTATTTATGCACATGTCAGCTTATGGTGTTTGGCATTTCAGCCGGTGTTCATGTGTGCCCATTATCTGACTAAACAGATAGCTGTATTTTTTCAGGACTGAGCCAGACCAATGTAACGTGTAAAAGTATGTAGGCCAAACTTTTGTATCATACTTTTGGCTTTTATTTATATAGGATCTCAAAAACATGACAAGGTAGCAACTTCAGAGACAATGGATCTCTAACCATAGGTGGATAGCATGAACAGTAATTTCTTTTTAGTGAATATACTGCTCCTAGTGGTTTAGAGTGAAATACAATCAGTTATCTAGTAGGTAAATTTATGCCAAAAATGTACATAAGAAATTAAAACACAGAATTTTTTTAGATTCTGTGCAGAAATACAGGAATTATGTGACTATGCCAGAAAAGGTATTTGGTGCTTCATATGAAGATATTGCAAAGGTACCTCACTTTAAACAGCAGACTTCATGATGCTGCATACATTTGTTATAGTGAAAATGCATATTTTACAGCATATTGAACATGCTAGTCTCTCCTTTCCTAAAGAGTCTGAGATTATACCAAAAGCTAATTTCTAGATGAACTGGGCCAAGGATTTCAGATTTCAACTACTGAAAATCAGCAACCTTGCAGGACTACTCTGTGACTCCAGACAGGCTTGTTGTAAGATGCTTTGATTGTTGATACCCAATCTAAGAAGCATCAAAGTCATGAAAGGGTCTTCATTAGGTTTAATATACTTTAAGGCAAAACAGCACTTATTAGACTAGAAAGAAGTATAGACTAATTTGATTTTCCATTAGGCAGCTTGCAAAAGTATATCTATCAATGACTTATAAACTCTTCAGAAAGAGAAAAAGAGATGATTGTATAAAAAGTTCAAAACAATAAATTATTTCTCATAAAAGCATGCAAAAGGGCATATCCAATAAGGTGGTTAAGTGTGCATGTTGCTTTGTTGTCACTGTTGTCATCTATAGGCTCTGTGGTGGTCTCAAAATAGTTTCAAATATGGGAGGACTGAAGGTGGTTGGTCATCTCCTGTGGGTTGCTGAAGGAATTCCAACCACTTCCTAAATGTCAGTCACTTCAGAAATAGTTACAAACAAAGGCATCTGTGTGCCCATGCAATCTAGCAGGTTTTCCTTACATCAATTATCAAAATGCTCTTCACCTAGGTTGTGTTAGAGGCTGGATGTTAGTTATGTGTCAGCTGAGGAGATGAGAAAAACCAAAACCGGATGTGTGTTCAAAATGTGACTCCTGCTTTAGCACAGTCACGAGAAGTATCATGTTTCCAAGTAAATACAAAGCAATTCTGTATACTGCTTTTGTGTGATGGACATACAGTCTTCTCAGAAGGTCTGTATTACACTGTTCACCAGATTCCTTCAAAGTTTTATTCATCTCTTCACCTGAAAGTTACTATAAAATTTTCACGTCTTTTTTGTCTGTCCTTGGTTCAAAATGTCAAAAATGTTATCCTGCCTTGTGATTTGCTATTTTTGGTAGATTAGGTTTACAGGATTTCTTTTTTTCTTTTATTTTACACATGGGCAGTTCCAGTACAGTTATTTCCTGCTTTACATCAATGTGAAGTGAGAGAAATACCAAACTGGGACTGTGAAGGTTATGCCTCAAACAACACTAGGCACATTCCAAACCAGCTAAAACTGGTTGGGAATTTTTTGATAATGCCTTTTATTTTTTCCCCCCTTTAAAAAATGTTAGTTTGTCAAGGGTTTTCTATTTTGACAGAAAATGAAACCTGGTTTTCTGCTAGTTCAGTGGGCAGGTTGTGAATCCAGGGATTGTGGGAGAAGCCTGGGAGCCCTTGGAAAAATTTCTCCTTGGTTCCTACATTTCCTGCTGTAGTTCCAAACATGTAGAAACCAGCACTCAGCTCTCAACTCTGCAGAGGCCAGTCTGGGAACCTGCAAAATGTCCTTTTGGCTGAGGTCTGGAGGCTTCCTTCTGCAAAATTGAATTATATCACTTTTGCCATGTTTTCCAAGGCCTTTGAATCTCTCTCTCAGCTTGGGAATTGAGAGATGTTCAGAACCCAACAGGGATGTTTGAGCTTCTTACAGAATTGGTTTTACAGCTGTAGTTATGAGAGAGATCATGAATAATCAGAAGAAGAGAGGACAAGGAAGCTGAGTTAACCCAGAAAGAGGCTTCTGAGCTTAGAAGATGATGGTATTAATTCAGTTTATTTAAAAGCCACTTTTTTGAAGTGGTTATTTCAAAGTAATTTTTCCTCTTAGGCGAGGCTTTTCAAAATTGATCTTTTTGTGACTTTACAGATATGGAATTTTGCAAAGCAGAAAAATCTTTTTAACACCTCTGCTCCTTGTGACAGAGGACTGTGTTCATCTCAGTCAATGCCATACTAGAGCTCTGTTGATAGACCCTGAACCCTAAGCAGATGATTTTTCTCCTGTGCTTTGTTACAGTACTTTACTCCCCAGGTGACTGGGCCATGTATTCATCACATTTTCCCTAAGGTTCACTCTAGGTAGTTCTTGACATGAATATATCAACAGCCAGCTGCAGTGATGAATGGGAGAAATTATGGGTTAACACATATTTCAAGAGGGAGATACTCCAGTACCCAGTGATTTCCTCTTTTTTGCAGGTGCTAACTTGAGTTCAATATTTCAATAGTGAGCACATGGCCACTACACTCCTTTTCAAAGATAACTGCTACATTTTTATAATAACACTTTATTTTTTGTTTTATAAAACATTTAATAAACTTATTCTCTCCCATGAACAAATAAACTGGGAGAACTGGTGTTCAATTTACATTTTGGTCAGAACATTAGGTTTTTTGGCTCACATATTTACTTCTAAAAATCCACTGATTTAGATATAGTTACAGGTTTAGCTAAAGACCTGAGCTGGAGGAATTAACCAAGTGTTTGCTCACCATTTTTCAAGAATATCATTGTGTGACCATCACTGTTACAGGACCACAATGAGACTTCCATGCAGCCAACAGAGTCAGTGCACCTTGAACATAAATAAACCAGTGGCATGTACAGTGGTACTTGGCCAGCAAATACAGAGAGGGATCTAGTGGGATGCAGTAACAAATCCAGAGTAACATCACCACTCTAGGGAGGCAGTTTATTAAATATAATGCTTTGTCAGTGAAACCCTTCTGCAAAGACTTCATCCTCTGGAGCTCTGAGTAGGGTGTCTGCTGGTACTGCATGTAATGTTAACTTCTGTCGTTACATCAGCGTCCCTCATCTCTTAAACTAAATTATTTTCAAACTGGAAACAAGTTCAATACTTTGTTCTGTAAAATTAATCCAAGTATAATTTATTGCAGTATTGCAGCCTCTGGTTGTCTTTCTTGCAGTGCTGCTATGCTGATGCCAGAGAGCTTGTTCTCATGCAAATAGGGAGAAATAAGCCTATTGCACTAGTGAGGAAGACCCATAAATCCCTGTCTATTTCTGAAATAGTAGGTCATATTCTAGTCCCGGACAAACTGTGGTCACAGCCTTTAGAGATAGTAGAGTGTCACATTAAAAATTGGCATCCTGCAGAGCGTATCCAAAGTCAATAAATGGACTTTAATTTTTAAAGGTAAAAATCTAATACTGATAATGCCTGGCTCCTCAGTTCTGGGAATATTTTGAAAACCAGAAAATCAGTTGAGCCTATACAATTAACCTGTTTTAAAGTTGTTGTCTAGGAACAGAATGGGAATAACTTCAAAATTTTCTTCCAAAATTAATTGGCATTTCATTATAGGTTCATATCCATGTTTTTGGGAATAAGAAAGTAAAACTCTTCAAAAACCAAACCAAACCAAATCAAAAAAACAACAAGCAAAAAACCACACCCAAACCCCCTCACACATGGCCACATCCTTGGTAGATAAAAATTTACACAGTAAATGTAAATTTGAGTTCAATGAAGCTTTGAAAAATTGTGGAGGTTCAGAATTGGGCTCAGTAAACTGTAGTCTCTGCAATGGGCTTATATGTACATCAGTATCTCTGTTATTATCTCCACTTTGTTTATTTTCTTGGTAATTCTGCTATGTCTTTGTATATTAATGAAGAAGATTATTATGAGCTTTGTCTTTCAGGAAGATTGTTTTGTATGTAATCAGGAAAAAAAAACCTATGTAAATATTCTTCCTAATGAAATGGTAGGCAAGATCATACTGGAGTTCATAATCAACAGTGATGCTAAAAAGATTCTATCATTCCCTTTTTTGGGGGGGATTCACTGCACCTTTAACCTTAAATGTGTAAATGCTATGAAATTAGTAATGACAGGTTTTGAATCAGAAAAATGAACCGTATCTAGTTGAACCACAAAATATCTGGAGTGTTGGAAGGCTGGCATTATCGAAAGAAAAACAGATTTTTTTAAGTCATTTTAATCACATCAGTCATGTTGCAGCAAGGAATGCAAATATTCATATACTACAGATTGAGGCTGCTATGAAATGTTCTGACAATCTGTTAGGTTTTGAGTGATGTTTCAACCCTATCACTTGGGGTTTTTTGTTTTGTTTGGTTTTGTTTTTTGGTTGTTTTTTTTTTTTTATGACTATAAAAAACCACTACTCATCTCTGTCACATGCTGCACAGGATAAAAAGCCTTTCAGTTTTCTTAACAAGAATCAGACGGCCAGGGTGCTGCTGGAACGCAGAGAATATGCCACTGTCTGTTCAAAGTACAGCTTAATGAGCCAGACTAAACACACTGGACAATAGAACTGTGGGGGGAAAGGGCTTCTCGTGGATCTGTGGATCAGCTGCAGCTTTAACATCTAACTAGTTTCATTTTTCATCCTTGCAAGTTCCATTTCCCTGTTTTGTTGGTATAAACTGCATTTCAATGAGCGGACTTTCCTGCCTAGGTGATGGTATGGTGTGCTTTGAAGAAGGACGTTGTGGATTATGCTAGGAATAATTTCTGTGTTTCTTTTTCTCTTTCATAGTCACGACCTATTCCCTCACACCTTACTTCAGCAGTTGCAGAGAGTATCCTGGCTTCCGCCTGTGAGAGTGAAAGCAGAAATGCTGCAAAAAGGATGCGGTTGGATAGACAGCAGGTACCGTGTTGTTTGGGGGTCTGCCACATCCATATTTATAAATGCACTGGACTCATTTACACAGGGTGCCTTGCAGAAGGGTGGTGCAGTGCCTTATATGCTTCTTGCTAGCAAGGTTAATTAAAATACAAAAGCTGTAGTTTTTTTTAATGAATACACAAGCATGTCTTTGTCTATATTTACATAAGCTGTGTCAGGGTGTCTAATATATTTGTAATGTCCAGCTGGATAAAGCTATATATTTACTTTTTGATGGCTGTAGATTTTCAGAGTATAATGTGTATAATACTAGAATTAAAAACAGAACATAGAGTGGATATAATGTACATATATAACAGAAATGGTGCATGTTTCCATGAATCAGTGTATTTATTTGTGCACATATTCTCTTTCAAAAAGTGTATGCATTTTAAATATAAGGTGAAATATTGTTACTGACTGAAAGTACCTATTTGCCTGAAACAGAGAAGTTTCAACAAAATGCTGACAATTAACTTATTAATGAGTTTTTAAAGCTTGTATGTTTTCTCCTGTGTGATTATTCATCTCTGTAGTGCATGTTACAATTTTATTACCTTTTATTTTCTGGAAATTGCATGTTTTCTTTTAGTTTTTTAAAATCCAACCGGTAGCTCATTCCAAGCTTTGATTATTTACTCACTCCAGAGTTACAGTGAATGTGTAACATTCTTATTACAAAGACTATTATGCTTTATTTCTCTCCATGATTGTAACAAAGTAAAAGTCTTAGTGATATCCATGTGCTACAAAATGTGCTTCTGTCATGGCAGATGAATTTTTATTTTGTGGAATTGAACATTTTTCAAAAGAATGCTTTCCTTTTATGCATAGTCCATTGAGTTCTTTCAGGTCATGCCCTAACTGTATAAAGGATTACTACTGCTATACTTATAAAATGGATACTTTAGGATCTGAGAGTGTATGTTGCTATTTCTTTTTGCTGTGATGTTTTTTGCTAGTATTTTCATTATTGTGCTACATTTGCCTTAAGATTTACAAATCACATGGGATATCAAAGCACTGTAATATTAAATATAATTTAGTTTAGAGGCAATGCTCATTCAGATTGTGCAGGTTTTATATTCTCTCATTTTCTCTCTGATTTTTCAGTAATAATAAAAAGAAAAGCTACAAAGCCAATGTGCTCTTAGCCCAAGGGGAACTAGAAATGACTTGCACAAACATCAGTTACTTTCATTGCACAAAACTAATGGCTCAATTCCTTGGTCCAGCCAGGGTGAGGCAGAGTTTTCAAGTGATTTGAGTGAGAATTCCATAATGCTATTCAGGGAACCAGAGACCTGTTGAAACAGAAATCAATATTTAAACTGTAGTCAGAACTCAAAAAAACATGTCAATAGGATTTTTTTTTTTGTAGTATTACTATCACAGGAGGATTTACTAACCTTTTTGGAGGGAGAGGAGTATCTTTACTTTTCATTACAGAATTAAAAATCTGTAGTCAGAATATCTCCCAACTGACCACCTTAATTACAATCGTGATGTTAAAGTAGCAAAGCTGCCTCTGAACAACGGATGTTGGGTTCTGCTTCCTTCAGCTCTTCCCCCTTTTTGCCAGTGAGTTCTGGGAACACAGTGGAGTTGCAAATAGCATCAGCCATTTGATTCAGCAAGCAGTAAATTATCTGAGCTGGTGTAACTTTGGTGCTTGCAAAACTACTTGTGAATTCAGGACAGATATACTGAGTAGATATGCTGAACGTGCTGGAAAAAAATATGGCACTGTATGGTAGCTTCATAAAATTTAGTGAGAAATTTACCCTTCAGGGTGGAATAGATAAGTCATTAGAGAAGGAGAAAACCTTGGGTTTAGCCCCAGTTCCACTGAAATTTATTTATTCTGAGGACGTGAAATTAACAAAGTAGACAGAGAGCACAGAATTCTGGAGTATTTCTAAGAGTGGTGTTTAATGGACAATAGTGTGCTCAGTTCATATGCTGAGATGGGAACTGGATCTGTATCCTCACATGCAGAGAGTGTGACTAATTGGTTCTATTTTGAAGTTCAGTTCAGCATGTTTTGTCATTTCATAGCTCTTAAAAAAAAAAAAAAAGCCTTGTTTTCCAAAATTGGGTGTTATTGGGTGTTATACCACTGGGTAGACTCAGGCTTTGAGGATGCCAGTGAAAATCTGGGAGGAAGAAAGGGGAAATAAGACAAATAATATTTTGATGATGAAAACTTCCACTTCATAAATGATATCAAGAGATTTTCTAATTGAAGACAAGCATTAGACAGTCCTGGAAAGTAGATTGTCAAGAGGATCTGGCAAGAGCACTCATTCAGCACTTCCCCTCAGAACTGAATGGAAGCACTGCATTAAGGCTACTTTATTCTTGCATACAGTACAGTGAAGTTCTGCCTTTTGTGTTCCAAATAGGTGATCTGCCTCAAAGTGAGATGTGGCACTCAGTGCCATGGTCTAATTGATGTGGTGATGTTCTTGTGATAAGTTGGACTCGATGATATCAGAGGGCTCTTCCAACCTAATTGATTCTGTAGTTCTGTAATTCTGTAATTTGTATCCCCACCACCACCTTTTTCAGAATATTACCCATAAACCATGAATTAAGAACACAGTGAGTGTTATGCCCACTCCTGAAGCTAAGATAAAATTTTGCAGCCTCCTGAGCTCCTTTTCTTGTTTTGTTTATGCCCTTTCTTTTCTTCTCCAGTTTTCCTTCTCTCCCCTACACAACACAGGTCTTGAGCAGGAAGTTCTGAGTATCTTGCATAAATGTCCCTTATGGAAGTCTCTATTTGTTAAAATTACATGAATTTCCAAATTAAATGGTTTTTTTGCCTACATTGTTAATTTTAGCAGTGATTTGATGAAAAAACATCTCAATTATTGCTCAGCAGAAAGCAGCAGCTTAAAAGTCAAAACTACGGACGCATTTAGGACCTCATTTTTTTTTACAGATTGTGTTGAGTGCTCATGAATATTTGCTGTTTCTTTCACAAGTGTTAAATGTGAAAGACTGGCTTTATATACCTACAATCCCATGCACCCATTTGTTTTCTCTTCAGAAAAAACCTCTCCTTGTGTGTACGTATCTCTACACATACAAACACTTCATCTTATGGATTAATTTCCAGAAGTATTTCTAATAGCTGCAGTGGTTAATATAGCCCTGATCTGGGGATGGTGTTAACAGTGATAAAGTTAAGTCTGAATAAGGAAGAAACCATCCTTCAACCTGTGTCTTAAATTCCACCTATATGATCTTTGTATTTCCTAACTCAAGGCTGAAAATTTTTTCCAGCAAAAATCCAATTTTAAAAATAAGTTAATGAAATCTGGTCTCACTGACGTCACTGACTTATTTTCAACATTTTTTTTCATGCCAGGAATTTATTTCTTAATGGGAAAATAAATGTTTTCTTGTCTTTCAGGAAACTAGTAATTTCCCAATACTGCAACAATAATTTCCCAACTGCAACAATAAAAGTTTTGTCAGTTCATGAGATTTCTCTTTTAAAAAATCAATGTATTTACTAGGCTGTGGTAGCTCAGACTGTAATGCTTTGTCTGTCTGACCATGTTAGATGTTACTCAAGTGCTCTCTTAAGTTCCAGTGCATTTTCATTATCTTGAGATCAAGCTTTGCTTGGTTGGCCAGAAGTTTTACTGTTGAGAAGTTATATATTTGATACCTATTACCCAACTGAAGAATCTTGTCACTTCCACTTTTAAATTCTGCCCAGTACCAAAATTAATTTTTTCTGTCGTAAAACTTTTATAGATTTGCATGTTGAAATTGTCTAGGTTTACTGGTAGAACTGCTGAACAGTGAAATGCTTGTGACACTGGGCTAAATTTGGTTGATCTTTCACAGTCCAGATCAGGAAGATGTTACAGAGGCAATGAAGAACTTTTGTGTCTCTCTATAAATCACCTCTGGTGAGTCTTGATAGTGAAAAAGAGTAACTCTTTTGAATTTTAAAGACATTTTTGATCATAATTGATGAAAAATGTAGAAACAATAATTGAATCAACCTTACATGATTTGCTTCAGTTAGAGATAGAAGAGGCATTATCTGAATCCTTAAGATTTTCTGTGCTACTTTGGATGTTCTCCTGGGATAATCCCTCAAGATCCTAATTACATTCCTAGCAATATTTGGTACGAAGCAGTTGCATTAAGTGGAGATTCTGAACTACAGTGAACAAGGGAGTCATGAAACAAAATAAGTAGAGCTAAAATACAGCCCCTATTCACTTGTATTCATTGCATATGATGAACAATATAACCATTCTTCTTTTGCCATGCTCTTCACTTTACAAACTAAATTGTGTCGTGGTCGGGCAAAAGAAGAATGGTTAAGTATAAAAATCTGGGAAAAGCCATTCTCTCATTATGTCCTGGGCAGTGAGCAGAGGGGCAGGATGCCTGCTTTATGAACTCCAGAGACCTTGGCCATGTGGCTCAATTTGTTGTTCACAGAAATGTTGTTCTAAGAGCTGAACCACTGTCAGTCTCTGCTTGTTCCAAACAGATATGTGTGTGCTGTACATTTTGTAAAACCTCAACATGAAAGTGTTCAGTAGGGCTATGGGACTCTGGAGAAAGTGGAGGTGGATTAGTGTTGCTATTGTTCTGCCTGAAATTTGAAAAAAAAAAGAAAATGAAAAAAAACCCAATGAAAAGTCTTCAAGGGAAGATGTAAGAGTAAATAGTAATTTATATACAACAGTATGCAAGAGGACCTGCCTCTTTATTTTCCCTAAAGAAGATGAAGTAGTGGAATCTATTTGTGGAAAAGCACATAAGAATGATAGTAGGAAAAAAAATGCCTTCCCCTTCATTTGGACACTAGTGGTTTTTTTGTAACTGCTGCATTTTTAAATTTTTTTTTTGTTTAGAATTCATAATTTTTGTGTGCTGTCATGTTGCAAAATTTATGAATGAGCATTTTTCTCTAATTGAAATAAGTAATTTTTGGCAATCAAGACAAAATGTCAGCACTGGGAATGAGGAGGGGGGATGAATATGGGAGAGCAGGAAAATAACTGTAGCATAGAGTAATATGACTGTAGAAGTATATGAACCTTTTTATGAACATGTCATGTATAGTTAGCCAGATCATTTACAAAATCGGTGTTGCTTCATTCACAACATGTTGATTTGTACCAGTTAGGAATCTGGACCTTTGAGAATACATTGTTGTATTTGCAGATAGAATAGTGGTCACATATGGATGCAAAGCCAGTGGCCTGGATGCTCTCCTGGATTCGATCCATGTCATTTTAGCCATTTGACTCCACTTCAGTGACTAATGTCATGGAAAGGCTGCAATAGCATGCACAATTTTTTGATCAGCCAAAGGAGGGAGCTACAGACGCTTCTTTCATACTTATGGCCCAAGTAATTGGACATGCAACATGTGATTCTATTGTAGGTATACAGCAAATGACAAGTTGAGCCCAAGAAAAACTTAAGCTCAGAGGAAAATGAAAGTTATTGTTATCTTACGTATTTCCCATCCTAAAAAAGGCATTTCTCAGTCAGAGCTGGTGCTCTTTAAATTAGTAGTCTCTTCAAGAATGCTTGTCTGTAAATATTTTCTAGAATATACATGATAAGAAAAAGTTATTCTGCATGTCATTTTTTAAAAAATATGAGTTTAAAAGGTACACTTTCATTCCAGAGACTACACAAAAATAGCAGTGATCAGACAACTTTATAGTCTGATAAGGTGTTGTCCTCATACATTCACTGTACAGACATCACAATACAACTCACTTGTTGTGCTAACCTCAGTTAAAAAAAATCTTTGTTTATTTGAGCTTTTCAAGTTGACAAGGGCAAGTCTATGTTCACAGAGTATTATGCACTATGATGCTGTGAAACAGTTCTTTGTGATAAACGCTGAATGCATTTTTTAAAAAAATCTCTCCTCGAGATGACAGCTATAGTTTTTTCTATGCTGTGACTTGTAACCAGCCAAATTAAATATCAGTAATCATTGTGGTGGAGGAAGAGATAACAACTAACTCCTAAGGAAGAAAAAAAATTAATGATCCCAAACTGTATGAGGAGCAGCAGAGGTCACTTGGTCTATTCAGCCTGGAAGAGGAGACTGAGGGGAGACCTCACTGCAGTTGCAACTTCCTTACAAGAGCAAGAGGAGGGGCAGGCACAGATTTCTCTGTGGTGACCAGTGACAGGACCTGAGGGAATGCCTGAAGTTTTGTCAGGAGAGGTTTAGGTTGGGTGTTAGAAAAATGTTCTTCACCCAGCGGGTGTTTGGGCACTGGAACAGGCTCCCCAGGGAAGTGGTCACAGCAGCAATCCTGACAGAATTAGAGAAGTGTTTGGACAATGCTCTCAGGTACATGGTGAGACTCTTGAACTCTTAGAGACTGTGCAGGGCCAGGAGTTGAACTCGATGATCCTGATGGGTTTCTTACAACTCTGCTTATTCTGTGATTTTGTGGTAAGTTTGCAAATAGGCATTTCAAATACATCCTTCCCAGCTGTTTTTTTTTTTTTTTGGGGGGGGGGGGGATAAAAGCAAGGAAAATCTAAACTTTTCAATGAATAGGCTGTTAAGGATATTGTAACATTTAGTAATTTTAACAAGATTGCTTTTATCTGTTAGAGGAGTAGGAATAGGTGGCTACTAGGTTTCTGGCAAATGAATTATGGCCTAGACACATATCCTGGGAGCTGACCTAACATTTGACTCTGGATAGTTGTCATAGCAGCAACCTGAATAGAGCAGACTGGTACAAGTGCTAGTTGCAGAAGTGGATACAGGTTCTGTGCTAATGCAATACATCTGAATATTAATCAAAGTGCACATGTACTGCCACTAGGAAATCACTGCTATGGTGTTTCCTTCTATTTATATCTCATTCCTAAATTTTTTTTAAAAATTGAGGTTTGTGAGGAGATGTTGCTGATCTGCCTTCATACAATTTCTGGTGCTGTTTTGCTGCATGTAATAGGGGGGTTGACATAAAGAAAGATGCTTCAAGCACCGTTTTATTAACAAATATAATGTCTGGCTATTGCAGACCAGGAGCAGTTTGTGTTTTGATTAAGAAGGAAGGAAATTACTGGTGGACAAATTACAAGTAATTGTGAAACTGCTTTGGAAGAAACAAATTAAAAATCTAAATTGCAGTGAGGGCATGGACCTCTATTGTAAGATCACTGTATCTGGCTCTCAGCAGTGATGGGTAAAAGACTTTTAAAACTTCATATTTGGAGGACAGAGAGAATTTTGCAATTAATGCCCAGCTTCTAAATCTTGACACTGAGGAGTTTTTTCATGTACTACCCTTCAGAGAGCAGGAAAGAAGGAAGAAAGATATACATTTATGTCCCTGATTGTATATTGCTCTCTTTCCTGATCAATACAGCTCCCAGGAGGAAGGAAAAAATTGTGCAGTTTTAAAATATTCTCTATATTCTGTTATTTATATTGTATAGTGGCAATATAGGGCAATAAATTGTATGGGGAAGATTTGGACAACACTGGTTACAGAAAAGGGAGTTATGCAAAAATATCTCCCAGCTGATGCTGGAGGATGCCCTGCTGAGGCAGTGGTGCTGTGGCAGAAAGCTGCAAATGCAGAGGGAGCACAAACAAGTGGTTTTGTGTCAGGGTGGTGTAGTCCTTGTCATAGCTATTCAGTATGCAGGAAGAGCACATCAACTGTACATCCTTGTAAGAGGTGGAAGAGAAATCATCAGGAGTTCCCTCCCTTTTGAGTTTCACAGAGCCTAATTTGCTCTAGAGGATGGAAGAAAAAAGGCCCTTGATCCAAGTGGCAGCTGTGCAGAGGGATAGGGCCATGTCCTACCTCTGCTGTGTATTTATGTAAGACCTGAAAAATTCCAGCTCAGAATGATTTTTGCTTCAGAATGGGAGGCTTCTGGAGTCTTAGAAAAGAGCAAAAGGAAGCAGATGGTTCACTTAACATAAAGCAAACAAATAGAAATCGGAATCCCAAAATCCACAAGAGGCAAATGTCACTTAACTTGCAAAGAGCTCAATTCCTCTTACACTACAGAAGCTTTATTAATAATAGCTTTTTGTGTTCAGACATCTCTTTGTGATTTGGCATTTAATAGGGATGAGAATGACTTCTGCACTTCAGTACTTTATCCTTTTTTATCTGCATTCAAAATGATCACTAAGATGACTGCAATGTCCTTGGATACCCACACTCCAGTTTGCATTTCAGGCCGTGTTCACTTCAATCATTTCCCCACCTAGTGATTATTTTACTTCTAGGTTGGTCTTTGATTTGTTTTTGTGGTTCCGAATGATACGCCTTAACCGCTGAGGCAAAAAATGTTATGCAGGCACCATTTAGCTGCATGTGGATTATTGTCAGGAGATCAAATTATGTACAAGTATGGGGAAGCTTAGCTTCCTACCCAGAATGCACTGGCCATATTGTCAAGGGAAAAAAAAATAAATGGTATGCATTGTAATTTTAAATCCTGCTGCCTTTCAAGTCAGTGGCAAAATTCCTGGTTTCAGCAGTGCTGGATAGGGCTCTGTCATTAGCAGATGCAGCTGGAGAGGATGCCGAGTATCGCAGGGCAGCCCCCCTCCCTCCACACTCCAGACCAACCTACATTAAATTTGCTACATGCAATGTGCCAGGAATAATGTGCAAGGCATGCAATTGCAAATAATTTCATGCCTTGGATTTTCAGTGAGGCCCTAAGGTGAACAGCTAATTTTTCACCTCAACACAGAGATCATTAAATTAGAAAATGCTGTATTTTTCTGGACTCTTTGTGCTGAGCATGTGTAGTTGAATTTCGAACTGCTGATTTCAGAATATACTTTAGGGCACCCTGAGCTGCAATAAGATCTTGAATGTGAAGTAAAATTGATGTCAATGTAAGTTTTCTGTTCTGGAGGTTGATAAAGCTGAAGGCTCAAAAATGGAACATTGTGTTGTTTCTTGGACAGGAAGTTTTGAGCAATCTTATCCCCCTTCCTATCATAGTGGAATGAAAATGAACAGGGTTGGAAACAGCTTTCTTCCAGGTGTCTTTAACATCCATTTTATGTCAAGGAGGTAGAAAAGGAAAGGCCAGTGGAAATGTAGATATGAGTTCTCTATTCAGGTCTGAAGATGGAGGTTTTAGAGCCAGGGCTTCTGTTCTTCCTGCTCCAGCCTTAAAAGCCAGGAATAGAGACCTTTTTAATTATCCCTTCCTTTCATATGGCAAGAAGATATTAAACGTGAAGCATTTTCCTGCCTGTCAGATGTTTCTATGATAGATACAAGTATGTCTTTCTTTTCCTGAGTTTGGCTAATGACTTCATTGCCCACACCCTCCTGCCCACAGCACATGCAGGGAATAATGTTTCTGGTGAGTAAATCACTGTTATCACGCAGAGTTTGGCCAGTTTAATGACATCAATGCAAAGCCAGTGTGCATGAGCAAAACCTTATTTTTCAAGATAGGCAAATTCTGGTTTTGGTTATTGAATTAGTAAGATTTAGAAGATTTTAGAGAAACATAAATTACTCCTAAATTCCAAACACCAGTTGCATAATGGATTCAGAAGTATTCCTCAATTAGAAAATGCAGTTCTGCCCACAGAAAATACATGTACAAGTGAATGCACAGACTGCTTATGCTTGGTAGCAGGAACATGTTTGTGATTCCACAACTGGCTTGATGTCCTAAACTAAATTTAGAAACATATTTTTCTAAGAAAAAAATTAAATCTATAATAAGCTGTGGGAGCAGGAGCTGAATGCAGTGCCTGAGAGCAGCACCAGCTGCTAGAGAGGCTAGGCACAGGACAAGGCAGCCAAGCAGGCTGTAGCCAGCAGCCCAGGCATTGTGCCAAAAAGAATTCTCCCCTGAAATGAGACTATTTGGGGAACAGATTTGCACTGCAGTACACATATTTCATGCTTATTACTCATGGTTTTTTCATATTAAGCTTCAGTTTTACTGTCTCCAATAATAAAGCAAATCAGAAAGTGCATCGTCCAAAGGCCAGTCAAAGTTCATTTCTTTGTTTCTTCCAGTGGCATATGCTACTTTGGTTTGATGATTATGGAGTCAAAAGGCCATGCCCCAAACATCACTTCTTATTTACTTAATCTTTTAAAATACAGAAGCCTCATAGTACTGAAGTTAAAGGATTATAAAATTTGATTAAAATATTAGAGCAAGTCTTCTTCAGTAGCAAAATATTCTCTGTCTGCTTAATAGTTTGAGACCGGGTGTGGAGGTCAGATTTGTTTGGATTTTTTAAATACCATTTATTTTTAAAAGACTTTTTTAAACTGCAAAAGTTAAGTTTTACCTGAGACATTGTTCATTAGCAGACACCCTGCATTGAATTAATAGAAAGCATTTTGTTTTCCATAAACATGCTGTTCAGGTTTTAATGCAGATTTGAAATAAAATAATTAACATTCAAATTTATAAAACATGGGGTAAAATATCTTTGAAAAGAATCATTATGTGAATGCAAAAAATTAATTGGTAACTCTTTAACAGACAAAAAAACCTGGGGTTTATTTTTTGTTTTTGTTTTGTTTTTAGAAGATCTATAACTTCCACTATAATTTACCTGTGGAAGCAAAAGGATGGAACCTCCAGCAGGCTTACTTTTTTTCCTTTTCAAATTGAAACACACAGACATTTTTAATTAGTTGAAACTGAGGAAGTTAATTCGGCATTGACCTCAAATGCTTCATGTCTAGGCTGTCATCTGTTTCTAAATGAAGAAGAATTTAATTTGGAATCTAACATAAAGTACTTTGGTCCATTCCTTTTGTCACACACTCCAGTATGGGTAATATTAAAAGGAAGTCTGGAGCAGAAAAGAAATAGGAAGAATCACTCAAAATCCAAATCGTACCCCATAGTTTTCCATAAGCCTTTTTCAGTGGTTGCATCTCAATATCCCAGATCTGGCAAGAGTATGGAAAAGTGTTTTGTGTCAACAAAATTGGCTGGCAGTGGTGGGAGTGATACCAGTTGTAGCGCAGTAGACGAAGAGACCTATAGTGGGAGGTTTAATTATATTGACCATGATGATATTGTAGTAATAAATCTGCAAAGCTGGCACAAGCATTGCTCCAGTACTCCCACACACTTTTCCTTGTGCGCTTCCGAAACATTTGATTCATAAGTTTAATGATTTTCTCTCTCGGTGCTCTGGTCCCACAGTCCTTCTGCACTGAATGGAGCAACATCCCAGCTGCAGATGTTGCCCATCACAGTCGCTGGAAAACGGCGTTTTGGTGAGAGAGGAAAGAAATTCCTGCAGTAGTACCTTACTGAGATAATTTCTCTAGGACAGTACACATAGGCATGAAAAGTACTGAGAAAAATGCTTGATTGTGATCATAAAAGTGGAGCTGCCTGAGGCATTGCAAGGCTTGTTCTGAATGAGAGGATTACCCTGGAAAGGAGGAATTTCTCTTGCTTTGCATATTTCTGGTTCAGCAGTAAGTACTGCTACGCCTTTGTCATCACGCATCAGTTTCAGTAATACATTGATTCATTCAGCACCATTACCTGCAGGCAAAACCACTCTGGGGATGGCAAAAGAGAACATTGTTTTCTTGCAGTTTATGTTGTTTCTCTTTTGGAAAAAAAGTCAGCTATTCAGACTCCTCCGTTAGTACTGCCTGTCAATAAAGAAGCAGCAGAAATGATCAGTAGCTATGATCTTCTGCAGGGTGCTGGCCTCTGCAAAGAAATTGGCTTTGAAACGGTTTATGTAGCAAGATGAGAATAAACGTGACATAACCTCTACTTCATTTCCCCTGAATTTTTACCTTTATTTTCTTCAGATTTTTAGCTACTCTAATTCCAGCAGGGACATCCTAGGCCCTGGAATTCATTATGCAGTGCTTCACTTTTGGGATCAGGCTTGTAGCAAATGAAGTCTCTTAGGAAAGTGTGGGTTTAGCAAACCTGTGCCCATGGTCCTGTGTCCTGAGTGATGTTAGGCTTAGAGCTCTGTGGAGGTGACAGAGGGAAGGAAAAGATCTTTTCATACTCTCCTGTCAGTGGCTGGTGTAATCTTCCAAGACAAACTTCCTTTCCTTTAAAGGAAAATGTGGGCTGGGTGTGGGTGGTGAGGCGTAAATAGAGGAGGTGGGGATCCTCAAGGTTGACTACTAAAAAAAAAGAGCCTCAATCAATAACCAGGGCAAGGATCATGATGTGCTGTTCTTTAGGTCAAAGTCTGCCTTTGCTTTCTACCTATCCTGAGAGGATGAAATTCTGTATGAGGCCTAGGCCCTAACAATTCTCTTCTCTCTACTGGAACAACAGGGAGGAAAAAGTTCCACCTGCCCTCTCTCTTGTTGTCTTCCTCTGCATGGCAGAAAATGGTGGCTGAAGACTCTTCTGCTCTTTGCATAACACCTTTGTCTAGATTTGTACTGCTTTCTCCATAGGAAATGTCATGTGTATTCTGTGCAGTACACTATCACCCATAGGAGTTTTGCCAAAACTCAAAGGTATTGGCACAATTCCCATATTCAACAAGGCCCAATCCTGCCTTTTACATGTCTGAAGCTGCTTGTAACCTGGTGCCAGCCATTGTTGGTGATGTGATTTAAATTTGCACTGAGGAAGTCACTGCTGTGCCCACACTGTGGTGGACTGTGCAGTCTTGCACTGTGCATCTGTCTTGTATATTAAGACAACTTCCAATTATTAGTGGTGAAATACCTAGCTAACTAAATTATTTCATATATTTAAATTCTCTAGAAAAATAAAGAGCATGACAAGTATAACTTATGAAATAGTTTATGAATGGTGATATGCAAGTTATGGTGGTGTAACCTAAGAGAAGAACAGCAGGAGCTATAGAGAAAATTAACTTGCAAGGACACTTTCTTCCTTTAGTCCACCTAAAATGGGATTGTTCCATTGAGTTATTAAGCTTTTTAATATTCCTTTATTTCTGATGGTAAAAAAAAACACACCAAGGAGAGCACATTCAAAAATCAATTATTTAGAACCTCACTAAAGAACAGTACGTTTATCTTAAGGCCCACAGGAAAAGATAAATGCTCTTTCCATTTGGGCAGAGAAACAAGGTCCTTTAGTAGAACACAGTTCCTCTTTCACCAGGCACCATGCATCACAGTTAACTAAACTGTAGAAGTAGCTCATGCATGTGTCCATGCTCAACCAGCAGCACTGGTGCCCTCTGAAAGCTCATGTTGCACTTCTGATACCACAGTGGATAATGAACTGAAAAGCTGACAGACTATAAACAATGAGGGGTCTGCTTAAGCATCCTCCAACATAAGTGGCTCTCCAACAGCTCCTTGCAACAGCCATACAATACCTCTTCCCAAAGGATATTTTCTGTACTGCAGGTGATGTGGCAGTGGTGAAAAAACAAGACTCAAATGCTGCCATGTGAAAATACCAAGCTTTCATTTAAGGTTAACAGGCCCATTCCAGTTTATAGATCATGTGTCATTCTATCAGAAATGCAGAAGTCTGGGGTTCATTTATTTCTCTTCTACACAATAGCACCTTTTTATTTTGATCTTCTTTTTCCATGTCAGTCTTATGGTTTCATTTCTTGTTGAACCCTGGCTGATGTCATTTTTGATGCCTGGTGACAACGCTGATGGTGACAGTTCATTTCAGTGTTAATAATCTGAAAGCAAAGGGGACCTATGCCATTCTAATCTGAAACTGAAGCATGGCTTTCTTTTCTTGGCTCTATACCCTGTGTTAGGAGGACAGTTTGGAGATCCTTGAAGTGCTGGCAGCTAACTTAAGATTTTGATAGGCACTCTTCAAGTTTCCACATCACTGTTGGCATTTCAGGCAGTTTAGACTAACTGGACTCTATTACACTCAATTTAACTTAATTAGACTGTATCAATATTTCACCACCATCTAAAAAATTCTATTTATAGTTTTTTATCAGAAATATGCAAAAAAATTTATGCCAGACTTCAAAGCAAAGTCGTCATTAATACCTAGACTTCTGGCAGTGACATGTTCATTACAGTTGCCTCTGCAGGCTAGGGGCACTTTTTCACGTAATCTCAGGTTTTCGGGCCAGAAAAGTCTACTCTGAGACTGATGTGCTCTCCATGTAATGCTGAGATGATAGACTCACAGCTAAAGCATGAGTGCTCAGCTTGGCTGGAATAACCCAGCTCCAACTGAGCTACAAATTGAGTAGTATGTCACACAAGGATGGGCTTTCTCATTTTTTATACATACTTGATTTAAGTAAGTAAAAGTGAAGAAAATAATGCAGAGAGAGTGGCAGAGAAAACATAGTCTAGATCTGGTAACAGAGAGTGAAAAACAATTTAGCAATCCCCCAGCTGCTCCTTACAAGAGGAGAAATAGTGTGCAAACCTAAGAACAGCAATTATGTCCCTCTTGATTTCATTGCTAAGTCCACTCCTGAATTATCAAAACATTTCCCAGTCTAAGGAATATCTGGCATGAGTTCTGTGATATTATTTTAACTTTAGTTCATGTTTTATTTTAGCCAGCTTGCTCAAATTTGCATTAAGTACTTCTGGATAAAATCTTAGGAGTCTTTCTACTGGCTGCAAGTAGACATCATCCATAAATCTAGTGCCTTTTCCTGCAATGCTGTTTTGGAAGGAGGGGGAAAGAATCTGTCTAAAGGTGCAATTTTATTTTTTTTATATCTATCTGTACTGATGGTTTTGCACACCAGGTTATGGGACTGTCAATAGATGCATCATTTTAAGGAATACTGTGAATAGTCTAAGAGGTGGAGAAATACGCATGGAGACATATTATGTGACAAATATAAATAAAAATACATGTATAAGTCTTGAAAGATTATCAGAGAAGAACACTTCCCCTTAAATAAAATACTGCTGTGTTATATTTTAAGTATTTTTCTAAAGAGACTGTAAGATTCTAGCACTCATTTTTCAGGTTTCAGCTATGGGTCCGGTACAGCAAGTTGAAATTTCAAGTAGATGTTAATTTTTTATTAATAATCCCTCAACATAAGGACTGGAAATTTTGTAGAACTTTATTCAAAATAGTTTGGAAGTGTCCTGGGTTGATGCAACTTGGATATGATGCTACATGGGAAACAGGTCACAAGGGTTAAAATTTCTATGTGCAAATCCAGAGGCTGTAGCAAATGTTTTGCTTTTATTATTGTGAATACTGAAACTCTGCTGACTTAACTGAAAATTTGGCTTTTGTTCATTCCTTTGTAAGAGAAATAAGGTTTTCGGGGGGAGGTAGTAGTTTTTCTTAGAGAAGCTTTTGGGCACAGAAGTTCTCCTGGTCTTGCCTTACATTGCCTCCATGCTGAGCTTATGGCTGTAAGAGCACATCCTACAATATTAAAAGAAGTCCTTTTACAGGACTATAAATATTCAGTACTTTAGATATGAAGGTCAGCCAATGGAAAAGACTACTGTGTAGTTTCATTTGGATTTCAAACTTAGGAAATTATGTAGGTCTATGAAACTATGAATGATGTAGGTATATTTTCATTTTGTTCAAGCCTCACTAGTCTTGAACAGGCTTTATTTAGTGTAGTTTATTTAGTAGTAATCCCAACACAAACCTTAGCAACTGGAGAGGGGAGAAAGAATGTGCAGTGGAAACCAAAACTGAAGTGAAAACTCATATCCATCATTTGCAGAAATACCATTTCCACTATTGCTAAGCACACTGAGTCAATAGCCTTACTGCAGAATTAAGGGAAAATTTAGCCTACTGTGATGTGCCAAAGTAATGTTTAGCTGTCCAGGCTTCCAGGATATTGGCTATAAAATTAAAAGCCGGCTTAAACACTAGAGTGTTACTTTAATGTAATTAAAGCTAATAAAAGATCCAGTCTTCTGTCAGAACAATGTGTGTCATCCAAGCAGTTGGGAGAATCATCACTTATTAAGATTACCTGACATTTCCCATTACAATATTAGGTGTGCAGTTCGATGATAACTTCATGACCTTCAGCCCACAGGGATTACACTTACTGTTCTTCAGGTCTTCCATCTTTTGAACTCTTTCAGAGATAATTACAGCCATTTTCAAGAATGAGAGAAGTTTTATCCTGTAAAGGTAGTTTGATCCTTGAGTATATTTACCATTCCTTAAAAAAAGGCTCTGTGTTTGCTCTTGACAACATGATGTCATTTATACCAAGGATGTAACACTGGATACACATGTTTACGCAATCAAAGTATTTTATTTGCTAAATTCTGATCTCAGTGCAGAAAGAAGGAGAAAAGTGTTGGGGCTGGAGCCTGGTAAGGGTTGACAGGAGCAGTGAAAGCAAGGCACAGAGGGAAAGTGATACTATGGCATGGAGTTGGATGAGGGAGTTGAGCGAGCTGAGAGTGGCAATGTGATGGAAACTGGCCAGGTGAATTTAAGAACTAGTGGTGAAAGAGGATCAGATACTACTACTGAGAAATAATGTGAATTGAAACCAGGAGCTGCTCTGGCTAATTATGGAACCTGGCTTTGCTCCCTGTGGGACAAGATTTTTGGGATCAGGATACTGATAGGAGTCTGAGCATAGAGAGAAAATCTCGAATGGAAACATCAGTGGGTGTAACACTGATTAAATACAAACAAGGAAACAAAGGGCCTTGAGTTGTTGAAGCTGCTCAGGTGTCTGGCATCAAGAGACTTGTTTGGAAAGGAGAGATTAGGATTTGCTAGGCAAGAAGATTGAAACTGAGATGAAGGGTAGAATACAAGACTGGAGAAGCAAAGAGGATGGGATGAAGTCTCAGGGATTTTGCAAAGATAGAGCACAAGGTGTACACAATCTGGTCCTGGCAACAGCAGATTGGTGTCTAAGAAGGGGCCAGATTCTGGGCCCTTCAGTGGGAGCCAGGTTTCATGTGGCTTATCCTCCTTTAAATACCTTGCTCCATGCAGATGGTGATGGCTGCTTACCTTGGCAGCAGCTTCTCTGTGAAAAAGCTGAGATGGGCAGAGAGCTCCCAGCCCAATCCTCTGTGGATATAGCAGGGTGTCTTGTGATATAACTTTTGAGTTTGTTCCCAGTTTGTCAGAGTTTTTAAAAATTAATTTACACAAAGAGAAGCTCATTATGTTTTTACAGTTGCAGAACTCAAATACTTTACATATTAGGTAACTCTAGCTTAAGGTTGCCTTTGTTGCCAGAATCTCACCATCTGAAAAGCACTGATAAAAGTCTTATCTATCAGGAGTATTGTAAGGATTAATTGGGTATGCTTTGAAAAGTGTTATGTGGTTTTATCATATGTTTCTATTTATTTTACTTTTGATTCAAAAATTGTAGAATTAAATTAGTGGGATTCAAATGAGAAAAATATATGAAACGCTATCTCCTTTCTTCTAAAGCCATATCACAAGCTACTGAGACCTAAAAAAAATAATTTAAAGCCTGCTTTGTTTTTACAAGTGAATGATTTTTTTTCCTATGCTGAAAAAGTGGAAGACCATATGCAAATAGGCTTGCCTATTTGTTTGAAGACTTATCTGCATTTGAGTTTTCCTAACCTCAAAGTGGTATTCTAAAAGAAGTGTTTATTGACAAGAACAACAAGCAATCCTCATTTTTCAGTTTAACTTATTAAAAAAGGCAGTATCAAGAAATATGAAGCACAAATCTGTTTGCCTTTCTGTCTCTTTTCTAATTCATGGGGAAAAATCATGCTGACATAGGGGCAGTTAGAAGCTGTTATTCTCAGAGTTGTTGATTTGTCAGTCTGGGAAGTAGTGCATTAATGAGAGCAGTAGCTCTATGCGTGTCACCATCTTTGCATTTTTGGAACATTATTATTTATACTCTTTTTGGAGAAGTTTTGTTAGCTCTGTGGTGAGCTAGGACTGGCCACATGAGTTGATCTGCACACACACTCCCTTCGGGATTTACGTGTTAGCAATGCCTGTTGCTAACAGGAAAGCCAAGGCAATAGTACTGCTCTCTCTTAATTGGTGTACACTGAATTTCTGACACTTGTGTATGTAAGGGATCAAAACTCAGTGTAGCACAGATTTTCCAGGTCTTTCTATTTCCACAAACTATTGCTTTTTTGTGTTATTTTGGAGGTGGTAAAGGAGATGGGGAACAGAAGGGATCAGTGACCCTGCTAAAGATGCTTCTGTGAAGACTGTTTTAAAAGAGTTGTGTGTGCTGTGCCTATACTGGCAGGGGAACAAGAGGCTGGGAAGTGCCAGTGAGCCTTGCTCTTTGAACCACAGTCCTGACAGTCTGCACCAACATCATGTTGCTGTGGATAGTGATTCCTCTGTAAATTATTCATTTGCTGCTCAGAGCATCAGTCAGAGCAGGGAAGGGTTTCTTCAATATACAGGTTATGCAACAGCTCATGGAAAATTTTCTTAGGATGTACTGTCCTTGGAGGGCTACTAAATTGCTTCCCTGATTAAAAATAAAATCAAATAAATTTTTTCCTATCTACTCTTCTGAGGGGGAAAAAAAAAGTGTTCTCCCAGTACAGACCTTGACATAAAACTGAGACATAAATATCTCTGCTATATATCAAGTTGAGGATCACAGTAAGAACCTCACGTTTCCTCTCTTCAAACCAACAGATAAGTTTTTATTTTAGCATTCTTTTGTACATACAAAGTATTTCTCCATATTCTGATTTCAATAATTTTGCAGGTGTGCTCAAGACTTAAATGGCTTCTCCTCCAAAATAAATTCAGAAGAGAAATATTGTTAGAGGGATGATTTATTTCCTATGGCGTATACTAAATTAAGATAGTATGCATCAAATTCTAGATGAACAAATGTTTTATCTGCCCCTTGATCATACTTCTTATTGAAGGTAAATTACAAATAGTTTAAGAATGGTTAGTTAATACTTCAAAAGTTTAGTATGTTGTTATGGTGCAACAATGTATGTTCCAGGTAGTTAGGTCAACCATGCCACTAAATGGTTAGTTAATTGCTAATGATTGTCTTGAAATTAAAGTATATTTAATATAAAATTTTAAATAAATAAGCCTTTTTGGTGTAAACATTATATAGGGAGAAACAGATGCTGAATAACTAACAGAATATTTCAAAGATCTCAGTTCTCAGTGGAACAGCAATACATTTAATTTCTACATTACTTTAAAATCAAAGGCATTTCAGGTGAAAAGAATGAAGAGAAGGAATCTGTGAAGAATGAATACAAAAGTATATACAAAAGTAAATATGATATTCATATTCTCCATCCCCAAGAAAAAGAGAGACTGACTTCTCTATCCTTGTTATGGCTGCAAGGAAAAATGGCACAACTTTGCCTTTTGAACTACAAAATGTTGCCAAAAAAATGCTTAAATCCCAGGGGAATGTATAAGAGGCAACACCCAACCCCCTGCGACCAGGCTCATGGTTCATAATCCTACCATCCTGACGCCTGAGCCTGCTCAGAAAAAGCTTGACAAAAATCCTGCCCTATTTCTGTGTGTAGTTATCACAAAGACTGAGGTAAACAATTAATTAAGGATCAGATTTAATGTCTTAAATGTAATGCAACTTATTCATCATTTAGGGACAGGTGTTGAGTATGCTCTTTAAAGAGATGTGTAATATTTAGAGGAAGCCTCCTTTTGCATGGTGGCCAGGAGATTAGAGTTCATATGCAGACCCAGGAGTCCTGGTCTCAGCATCATCCTCAGCTCCTTTAGCCTCCCTGAGAATGCCTTCCCCACTGAAGTGCCCAGACTCCACCTCAAGCCCCATCCCTTGGCATGTCACAGTGTTTTGTAGGGCTATGATTAGCTCTGTACAAAGATCCACTTTCAGTAGCACAGCTCCAACCTTGGATTTCTGACCTCAAAGCCACCTGTGGATTTTGTGTTGGGGAGTAGCTGGAAGGGAGCCTCCCAGGGCAGCACTTCTGAGAGGGACCTGAGTCATGCTCCCTTTCCATGTGCTATCTCTGGAGCCCTGTGAATTGCGCATTCCTTCCCGCACAGTGGCACAGCTTCAGCGACGACTCCCACCACAGCTTTGCTTGGAGCCTGGTTGCTAGGAGATGGCAGCTCTGGGTTCAGGTCCCCTCCTCACCACAGCCAGCAGAGACCCTGCATCCCAATTTTTCCGCCTCTTCACCACGTATGGCGACAAGTAGCCAGAACTCTGGTCTCCCACTTCTTGGCCATGAGCTCCAAAACATGTAGGCTGGTGTGCACCAAGGTGCACCAAGCTCCCCTGCTGCATCCTCCAGCCAGGCTCTGCCTTCTGGGCTTTGCCAGGAGCTTGGTGCATCTGCTCTGCAAGAGACTTCCAATTAGGGCTTCAGTGCCCTGACTAGAGGGGCTCTGGAGAACATGTAAATCCAGGGAAAGCAAATCTGTGGGTTCCAGACAGCCAAGATAAGGAGACCAATGCTGAGACACCCTGCTCAGCTATGGGAGTTAGTCCTGTTTGCACTGTGCCTTTTGAACACAGTTTAGTCCTTGATAGTTTTCCAGAAGTTCTGCTGTTGAGCTCTGTGAAAAAAATGAGGCTCTGAGTGAGTCTATGGCAGGAAGTATCATTTAGTTTTAGACATAAGGAGGCAGAACATCTGAGCCTTGAGAGTGTTAAAATTTTGGACGATAAGTTAAGCTATGTTGCCAGATAGAACTTTACTGTGTAGCTTATGAATATTCTCTGAGAAAAAAAATATATTTTCTTTCATAAGAGACATCAATGACCTTTGGAGATAAAAGGTAGATGATATTAAAGTTGAATTCCTGGCAAAAATACATTGCAATTCTGGCCGCTTGTTTAAGATTATTATTACTTCAAAAAATGCTTAGGAGACCACTTTGGCCAACTCTCTTAAAAATGTAAAGTTTTGCCTTAGCTCATATTGCTGCCCAAGAGGCCCCATTCTTATTGTTTATGGAATTAATTGTCTGATGGTTCAGTGCTCCATATTAAATATTAAAATTTCTGTTAATAATGTATATATCCCTTCTCCTGAGTTATTTCAGTTGTGCTTCAGGTGAAATTCTTTTCAACTAATAAATAAATACCTGCAAGACAGGGATGTCTTCATCTAAGAAAAGTTGATAGTATCTTTTTGAGAAGTGGACCAACAACTGCTTTTAATGCATAAAGGATTCACAGCCCTTTTTACTTCAACACAGAAACTGGACACTGCTTAAACGATTTAATCTCTCTAAGTAAAAACTGTAAAAAATGTTTCAGATATTTTATAGAATTCTTAATAAGTTTGGTATATTTATGAACCATAGAAGGGTTGTGCAGAGAAGATATGCATAAAATAGACAAAAATCTTACGCAAAGGGGAGGTAATTTTAGCAGATCTTTTTTTTTCAGTTAATTAATCTGAAAAGGTCCTTTAGGAAAAAAAACTTTTATAGATCCATTTCATTTGAAAACACTGAAATATGTCTTCATCAGATGAGAGTGTAAAATCAAACCCATAAAAAAAGCCAAGAAACAAAGAAAATGTTCAAATACATACAGACTAAACTGAGGTCCCTGTGGTAGGATGAGCAGTCACAGTATGATAGTTTTTCCTTGTGTCCAGCTACAAAAATGCATTAAATCTTCTGTGTTTATTTTTCTTTATTTCACCTTTATTTCACAGTGTCACTAATAAAGTTGCTACTGCAGCATTCTGTGATCATGAATGGAGGTGAGGTACTCTAAGCAGTAGATACAGTAAATACAGATGGAGAATAATACACTTTCACCTGAAACATCTCCTTTCAGGGAAAATTGAAAGGCTGTTGTGCCAAATTCTGTTAAATATCATTCAATCATCAAAGAGGCAAACAGGAAGCATTGAGGAAAACTCATGGCGTACAAACAGACGCTGCTGTTACACAGATAACAACAGTATTCAAGTCACTTTCGTGGAGGCATCCCTACTTATGGCCTTTGTGTGCAAGGACACTCACTCAAAAGTCTCCAAACATAGGAATGCAGTTTTATTCCATTCCTCTATTCCTTCTGTCATTTCTGAGACCAATACATCAAAATAAGTAGATGGTGCATTCTGTATTGGTTTATCTTATTGAGAAATATATGATTCTCTGACTTGTAAGAGTCACTCCAGTACTCAGGAAATGGCTGTTTCTTATCCTTTCCCACTATTCTGGACAGAGTTGGGTTTTAAAGAAGACTGTGAGCCCTTCGGCATGAGAGGGTACATGTTCTTTGAGAAACAGTATGGCTGGTTTGTGGAGCACAAACAAATGAATATTCTCAGATTTTTAGGAAATCTGTATTCTGGCTTATTTCCATTGTTTCTTTTATGCTGATATTTGGTAAATCACAAACATATCTGTGCTTGTTTAACATGCATTATACTTTTGTGAAAGCAATAGGTGTAGAATCTTAACAATGGAAAAGACCTTCACATGCAAGGTGAAATGTAACCATAATTCCAAACCTTTTCTTGTTTTTTTTTTGCAGGATGAGGCTGCTCCAGCTGACAAGCAGTGCAAACAGGAGCCAGCCCAGGTCACTTACTCAACATCAGCTGTTTCCAGCACGCAGGAGGTGTTGTACATCAACGGCAATGGCACCTACAGTTACCATAGTTACAGAGGGCTCGGAGGTGGGCTGCTAAATCTCAATGATGCTTCTAGTAGTGGTGAGTTTCCTTACAAATTGTGCCTGTATGTATATGTGGTGATGTGTGTTTCCCCCTGCCGTACAGAAAGCTAGTCCATGGGGTTCAATAGCCATAGGCTATTATCACATAATGAGCAGGAGCACAATCCTGCAAACAGCCACTGCTGAGCAAAATATTTGCTCTCTGCATGCTAGTCTCTTTCCAGCTTCAAGGGACTAATGCACAACAGGGCAAGGCTGAACCATAATCCTCTAACAAAGCTGATTAAAAAAATGCCAGGTTAGATCTTCAGTCTGTTTGCATAACTTTATAGCTATCATTACTGTCCTCTCCTACATTGATCCCAAAAGAAGGCCATCAGTATATTTTTGGCTCAAGTTTCGAAACAGTCAAGTCCATATTGTGTAACACAAATGAATTTACATAGATTTGTCATATGGTGTCACCAGCTACTTTAATTTGCTGCAGATAAGTTTCTGGCATACCAAGTGTTAAATGAGAAATCAGAATATTCATTTATACCCTACACTAAAAATGATATGGTAAATATGTGTCACCATGAGGTTGTATGTCCCTCTGAAAAAAACAAATGGTGTCATTTATTTAGACAACATTCCTTTCTTCTTACATTGGCATGCTTTTGTAACAGAAAAATGTAAGCAGATTGTAGTATTTGTTTGAAATTATCCTTCATATTGATTTTGTGCAAATGCAGAGCAATAACCTTTGATAAAAAGGGTATTGTCTCTCTGTCAGAGAAACGCGATTCCTCTGGAATCCTGAGGTTTTATTGACTCCCAGGACTGTATTTAAAGAAATGTCTCAGAGGATGGAGAAATCCCTGGGGTTTTGCCCTGGCTGATCCCTCTTTGGCAGATGAGAGTGCCAGTTCAGGTAGAGGGGCTGACTTAGGCTAGATGATAATTGCTCAGCTATAGCCTCTACACTTGGCATGCTCAGCAATTTTCAAAATGCTGTCAGGGCTGGAGCCTGCAAGGAGTTATTGGAATGTGGTGTGCTGGGGACCCTCAGTCACATTTTCTTCCTCATCCCCTGCCTGCAAAATTCTCAAAGGTCCATGGATGATTTGTGTTAAGTTTTCAAAAGTCGTTAAATAGATAATAATTCAGCTGTCAAAAGTCTTTGACTCAGAGTGAATGATGATTACAATTGTTTCCATACACATGAAGAGCGCATCTGAGACACTGAATATGGTCTCTGATCAAATATTTTCACAAGCCGTGAAAATCTGGGTTTGTTTGTGAAAATGCACAAGAACTTTAAAATTGTCTTTTACATTATGCCCAGAGAGGACCTGAACCAGTTCCCACTGAAAACAGTTGGCATTTGCCCTTTTACCCAACTAAGAGTAGGATTAAGCTCCCCATGTGTTATTTGTCAGCAAAAGCCATCAATATTGTCCTGGTTTATATAATCTTACACTGTGAGGAATCACAACTGTTTTGTGTACTTGTTTTTCCCTTCAAACTTCTTGTAATAGGATACATTTTCATAACTCCCATTTTGCAGTGAATTATGGGGTTTTGGCAAAAAGTATTCTATGTTGCTTCAGCATGCAATTTTAAGAAATTATGTACAAATTAAATGCCATCAATTTGTCTTGCCTTCTGATAAGAAGCTGAATCTTCTTTGTGCCTTTAACATAGAGGACTCCAGTGCTTTTTTCACAATTAAAGCTCAAGACAGGTTTGTATACAGACATATCCTCAAACATTTCTTTTTCCTTGCCTTTCCCTACTTGCACTGGACAAATTTGTCTGTATGTCCTTTCACTTTGAAAAACCAGTAAGCCACTGCACTTCTCCCATATGGTTGTTCACAGTTGGAAGGTTGTGCAAAGATGCCCATCTTCTCCACAGGGATCTGACAGGAGCCAAAGTACATAAGGTCCGGGAACCAAAAGCCTTTGTGTGCCAGGACTTGGAAACCAGTTGTTCATGCTGACAGTCTGGTTAGGTTGGTGATTTGTGATGCACTTGCCATTTCAGGAAGTTCATTAGGAAAGTTGTGGAAAGGCCACTCCCTCCATTCCTTAGTCTCACTGACACAAAACCAACCAGGAGCCAGCCTAATTATCTCTCGGATATTAAGGGTAAATTGCACTGGCTCTGGTAGCTGGTTTCCCCACAGGAGAAGTGGGAAGACTTGGAGGCCAGTGAGATCTGTCAGTCCTCTCTGATGTGTCCATTGGTAGACAAGAGGAGTGGTTGGAGTTGCAGTTGACAGGGGTAACCACTGCCCTCCTGACTGACCTCATAGGACCCTTGTTTGCAGCCATCATGCTGTTTCAAGGACTCTTGTTCCAAACAAATGCAAGGCTGTAAACATGGTTAATGAGATACTTCTCTAGAGAACAGGATATTTACTTGTGAATTGTTTTCAGGAGCGAAGAACTAATTTAAAAATGCAATTCCTTTTCAATATAGTAACCTATCAAATGTTCTTGTCATGTTCACAGATGTTCTCCTAGTGTAAAAACAAATATGCTCCTCAGTCAGAATGTGTGTATAAACAAGTACGGTCTGGATTTTTTTTGTATCTGCTAGAACAGTAAAAAAAAGATGTTGCAATAGCTGCAACAGCTATCTAAAACTCACTGCTCAATTACCTATTTCTGGACATTCTTCCACAGTAATATAATAATTAATGTCCAATTAACTCTCTGTCTAGTAGTCCAGCTGATGTATGTATTTTGTATTCTGTGACTCATTTAATTTGGCTATTTCCTCCATATAAAGTTCACCCCTACTCTGACCTTTCAGACCTAGCTATCTGTTCGCCCAACTGTTTGGTGGCTCTGGCTCAGGGACCTCTCTCTGCCTGCTGTTGCAGTGCTTCCCTCCGCATGGGGAGGTCAGTCCTTCCACATGGCTAATTACAGAGCCATAATTAACTCCTCACACAACTGCATGGGGCAAGCCTTCATGAAACTGCTCAATATGAGCAAACAGAATGTAGCAGCTTGTGTGATGACCTCTCCTTTATTATGGGCTGGCAAAAAAGCACAGAAGGAAAAGGCTTGGTCTTACAGCACCAAGGTGTCTTTTCCCCCTCCTTTTAAATTTTTCAGGCCAATCCAGCTTGGCTGGAAACATTCACCAAGCAATCTGTGAGTTGACAGAGTCTCTATTAGCCTGTACATGGGCTGGGGAGAAGCCTTTGGTCATGTTGTATTTGATTCTTTTAGATGGTAAAGGAGAGCTACTCTCTGAGAAGGGTGGATTTCCACAGCTCTCTTTTTTAAAGTCTAATGCAGTTCCTGTTAGAGAACTTAGTGGAGAGCCTCCAAGGTGCAATAGCTCGGTGAATGTAAACAAATTTGCCTGCCAGCTCTTAGCCAGCCACAAAGGCTTCAGCTGTCTCCCTTCTATCGTTCCTGGACTGAGCTCAGAAAAATGTCCAGCTTTAGGGCAGGAGGATGAGGACAGGAGATAATGTTGGGAGCAAAATCTCTTGATACCACCAGGAGCTATTGAAGTCCCTGCATGTAGCCTGAGTGTCTCCTGAGGGAGTGGGATTGGCTTGTCTCTCAATGTATTTCAGTCCAGTGGGCGGCTGTCTGCCCTCTCCTGATGACTGTCAGCACTCTCTGAAGTTGTGTTGGGCTCCTTGGAGTCATGGTCTTTGCAGTTGCCTCATTTCCTGAAGTCCACTTATCTCTAAGAGTTGTGGAAAGTGTTTCTGCTGCCATAGCTGGGTTGTCTGGAGGTGTTTTGGGACTGTTTCTTCTGCATCAGTCTGGTTTTCTAGCTAGAAATGTCAGTCAATTCCTTTTGTGTATGTAAAAAGAGGGTGTTTCAGACTCAGTGATGGGCTGGCCATGCAGGATATGCCCTCATGTCATAGTAAGACAGTGTTGTGTCTCCATTTCTCTCCACAGATCTGCAGCCTACCTCCACCACAGCCACAACTCAGCACTGCATCCCAGGCACCACGAACGTCCAGTCCCCTTCCAGCTCAGGTGAGTTCTTCAGCTGAATCCCATTATGTTCACACCACGGCAAATCCTGGCCCTGGCAGGCTTCTCTTTCAGCCTCCTCTCCCGTGGGCAGGCCTGCACACCATGATGGCCTAATGGCCCAGCTGGTAGCTGAGGGACTTCCACCACACTGGTCACCCCTCCCTGCTGCTCCCTTCCAGAGGCTATGCCCTCCCATCTCTTCCCTGCTTTAGCCAGGCCTCCTACCCATGTGCCCGTCACCCTTCCTGGTCCTTCTGCATCCTGGTCCTCCAGATGAAGACAATGGAGCTGGGGGAATCTCCCAGAGCAGGTGCTGCTGAACTCCAAGGATCAGCATAACTGTGCTGATCTGTGGGAGGGAGAGGAGTACAGAGCACTCTTGTCCACCTGTTCATGAGACAGCAGGGAAGGAAGGCCCCTCCTTTCCACATCCAAAAATTTTGTAACCTTCTGTAAAATCTTGGCACTTGCATGATTGTTGGCGGTGATAAACTTGGTGATATTCTTGGTGGCAAACTAAGGAAAAAAACGCAACAGATGAGAATATCCAATGTGTAGCTAGTTTTTAAAGTGCTGAGTGGGTTACTCACGGGTTGGCTAGCCAGGACGTAGGGGTTGAATGGCGTTTTTGCTCTGGCTCCTCTCTCCAGGTCTTCTTTATACCTCTGCTCTTGCACAGTCTTTTGTGTTCTCAGTGGTGACATCAAAGTGGAGAGAGGGGAAAGAGAACACAGTTTGTCTCTGACACAGAGCCTGGAGCATGAAGAAACAGATCAAGAGTGATAGAGTTAAAAACCTGGAATAGTATGTTTAATTCCATTTAAAAACCCAAAAATGTGGGCTTGGAAGAAGTTAAATGACTTGACCTGTATTTTGGCAAAGGGGAATTTCTTGGTGGAAAATGCTGGCTGAATTTTCTGTTAAGACCTTCCCCACATTCCTCTTCCTCCTTCCTCATCCTCTTTAAATTGTCAGATAGGTGGCACAGGCAAGTACTACTCTGTTCCCACCACAGGGATGGAAATGGAATGTCTGTGGATGTGCTGGGCAGTACCTTACTACCTCAGTATCCTACTTTCCTACCTCTGCGCAAAGCTGAGGCAACAATTGTTAAGGCAACACAGTATATACCACATAATTAATCTCTTGTGGTAGATAGGAAGGATCTCACATAATCATTTAATCACAGGCCACTGTGTTTCCTGATCACTGAAAATGAATGATGGCTGTGGGCATTTCTGTGTTTTTCATATCACTTTCCTCAGGCAAGACAGCATTGTTTTCCTGCTGTCTAAAGTAGCAGAAGATGTGTCTTCCAGAGGGAGAGGTGTAGAAGGGAGACAGGAGCTTAAAAGCGCCAATTCATCAGTCCCTGTTTTCTTGATTTCTCCTGGAACTTGAAACAATACTTTTAGGCACATCTGCTCTATGTTTGAAGGCAGGAGGAAAAGAAGCATTGACAGATACATAATATCACAATAAAACATTCTTATTAGAATAAATGCATCTGATTCGGAAAGAAAAGGTAGCATACTTTGGTAAGTTTTTTTTCTATTTCGTTTTATTGCAGTATATAAGAATGTAGTCAAACCTCTCCTCGAAAGCCATTCATGGGGAAAAAATTGAAGAGGAGAATAGGTGCAATAGAAAAGTTACACACAAGAGATTTCAAAGCATGGGCAAATGTATTTTTCTCTAAACAAGTGTCGCTGCTTTTTGCATTATCTCTGATGAAAAATTTGCTTAACTATTAATGAGCATGTAGATGCTTAAGCACTTAAAGCTTTTAAAAATTATTTTTTATTCTACATTATTATTTACAATAGTAATAACCATTTTGAGAGTCACTGACACATTTGTTATTCTTTCACTAGTTGTTAATTTTAAGCTTGGTAGCTACCCAGTGACAACATGCAATTGGTAAGGGAATTTTGCTGAGACAGTTCATAGTGTCTAAGCAATCAGTATAAACACCTCTACATCTGACCCATATTTTGGAATTTGATATAAATCACAGTGGTAATGAGTAGTGCATGAGGCAATGACTAGTTCCATTGAAGTCTTGTAATTTACAGAAAAAGCTATTTGTTCCACAGTGTATTTAGTGGCAGACATTTCTAGCAGCTAATTTGATAAATGTTTGTCTAGCACATGAAGAGTGGGTTTTAGAGTTTTCATATTCAGCCTGATGAGGTTCCAACAAGAACAATTGCACCTCACAGGGGAAATTAGGTCAATGTAACTGGACAGAGACAGTAAATAAAAAATATTCCCATGTTAAAGTGTCAATCGGGTGGCCTAAAAAACAGGCAGAGGAACAATACTTTAGTCTTCTGAATGAATATAAAAGAAAGAGTTTATCTCAGCAATTTGTTTTATCCGCTGCTTGTGAGAATGTTGTGCTGCTATAAAGACATGGAAGATGACAATTTCTTGTTATGGCAATATGCACTAAGAGAAAGAAAAAATGGAAATAAGTCTCCTGTCTTAATCTCTGTGATATATGCCTAAACTTTGCTTGCTCAGCAGACATTGTGGAACCTGATAATGTTTGCAATCAGGATTTTTAATAGTCCTGAAGTACTCCAGAATAGGAAGCAGTATGCTAAAATGTGTGGTAACATCTTGGAAGAACCTGACACTGCAAAATTCATTGCAAAAATATTCAGATTTCCCTCTTTACCAATATACGCTTTCTTGTTCCTGTGAGGACTGGCAGCTTAATAAATGGTGTTAAATACACTAAAGAAATAGTAAAGATAGTTATTAAAAGACACAATGGTGAAGCTGTTCAGCTTTTTCCAGATTTAGTAACCTGTAGTGATGGCTTCTGTAGATAGATGTACATAAAGTGTCCTTAACCAGCTATGTTAAGCCTTCAAAATAGCTGTGATTTATTTTTCTAATTAAATTGATATGGTAGGTATGAGTAAGGTTTAGGTTTCCATGTTTCAACAGCTGATTTGCATAAAATTACACAGTAAAAATCTACAATACAAGAATGCACTTATAGGTTGCACTTATTCCTTAGTTTTTAAATGACCAGGTATGACTGATGAAGCTACAAATAAGTTACAATATTTTAGTAGTTAGCAGCCTGGCCAACCTTTGAGTATCTCTATTATTGCCAGTGAGTGTCTATCTAAAAGTTGAGACCAATATAACATGTCCTGGGACTAATCTCTGAGTGAGGTGTTCTTCCAGATATAGAGCTTGGGCTGTCATAGGTAAGCTTTAGAGGTGAGATGTAGGGGTCACACAACATAATTGAAAGAGCTAAAATCCTTATCTCCACAAGAAGCATGGCTTTTTATTCTGTTCAGTTCTCTGGCACCTTCCCTTCCTGAAAAAGCATGGGTATTCTCACTGTCCCAAAATCATAGCTATGAAACTTTTCTCTGTGTGTGTATTCCTTTGTTTTTTTCCTCAGGGGGGTTTTCTTTGAGGGGAAAGGAGGACAGCGCTGTGGGTTGTTAAGTACAAGGCAGGAGTTGGGGAGTGATGTAAAATCCCATTTTCCTAGTAAATACAAATTTTAAAAAATAAACCCACTAAGAAGTTTTAAGAAGCTGGGTACGTTAAAATTTGAGATATCTTATTTTCTTTGTATACAAGAGTTCTGACACAGCAGAAATCTCCCAGACCAAGAGGATTTTTGGGTTGTGATTCTTCCTTGTGTGTGCAGACTGCCATCTGGCTTTTTCCAGTACCTTCAGGATGCAAAGATAAATATTTTCTGAAGAATTAAAGAACTTTCTTCATGAAAAATCGAGACATCTAGGAATACAGAGCCAGCCAGATCTTCAGACTATGTAAATAACTGTGACCCTATAGACTTGTGAGGATTTATGCTGACTTGTGCATGATGGATATCTGGTCTTCTCCTTTCAGAGCAGTGCACCATCAGTTTGTGTAAGGAAACATACCTGAGAGGTATGACCAAGCACATTTCCATGTATATTTTACTTACGAGTGACATAAACTGATATCCTGGTCTGTCACTTAAAATCTGGATTACCAATGAGAAAAGTCCTTCAGTTACATTTCATAAAATGAAATGCTCTGCTGCAGAAGCTCTGTTCTGCCAGATATTGTGTGTGTATGTGTGCATGAGTGTGTCTGTGTGTGTGTGAGAGTGCTTTTGGCAGTGACATGAATGAAAGTCAAGGAAAGAACATAAAAGTTAAAGTAGGTTCCTATGGAGCACAATGCCCTCAATATGTCATGGCAGCTTTTTCACTACTGCCTCAATAAATATAGAAGCCTTAATGGCTCCTTACAACCATTCAGCCCAACTGGCATCATGATTGGTATACTATTCTTCCCTGGGCTGGGTTAAGATTTTTTAAAACATCCTCTGAGCTTCATCACAATCATTTTCCTGCAGCTTGCAGTCACACCAAACAAATTCACTGAGCTAATTATGCTTAATTTATCCTTTGTACACTGGAAGTCATTTAAAAGTCAGTTCATTCATACCAGTGTAAAACCAGATAATAGAAGTTGTAAGGCTAAGTGCTGCTTATACTAGTTGTGTAGTAGGAAATCAGATCTAATCGAACCTTTTCTGTTTGAGTAGCTTCTTTTCATAGTCCCAGCTCTGCTTTTATTCACTCAAGGGGAGATTTTTCATTAACTTCTGTTTTTGTGGGGACATGGCAATCTCCACATTTTTTTGTGGTCTCACCTGTACCTCTGCACAGATATATAAGAAAGAAAATTAAATAAGGTTTATGACCAGATCTTCAGCTTCTGGAAATCAGGCATCTCTTTCCATTAGTGCTTATGATTGTGAGTCTGTGTTTTTGAATTTTATAAATTTTGTATGATTATTTAGGAGAACCTCTAGTGTATGAATTAGTGTGTTCTGTGTTCTACAGTTGAATATGCTAAATTTTAAAATGATTCCAGTCTTTGCTAGAAAACCTTGGCATTGACATATATTGTACTGATCAAATTGAAGACTGACATTTTTCTTGTAGGAAAGCAAGATACATTGCTTTTCATATCTTGATCCCAAATTCCAGGAGAGTATTAAGATTAGAGTCCAGCTAATCTGATCTTCTGCCTTCTGGAAATATAGATTTGCTACACTGCCAAAATGAGAGAGCAGTATTTCCCAGATTTGTACCAAGTATATCGTTTAATAGGTAAAGTTGCCATCTATATCCTTCTATATATGTTCAAAAAAGTCCTCAGTCCAACTCTACCTGTCCAAATTTACACTCCAGGAAGAAAAAAAATGTGTTAAGTGGAAATTACAAACACTTCATTAAAGCACCGTGCATCTTAGCTGATTAATAACTAATCAAACAGCCAGGGAAATTCCACACAAAGCCAAAGTTCAGAATGGCAGATGTTTTGCCAATTACAGTAACCTGCAGACTGCCCTCAGGAATGCTGTCTTCTATATGAAGTATTCATGGTCTTGAAAATATTTTTTGAAGGAAAGTGCTAAGCATATTGCTGTGAGCTGCCAATACAACAGCGTGGTGATTGCTGCAGAATCTCTTGTCAGTGTTCTGGCCTTACAAGCTCCTTGCAATGTGTTGCCAGCTGTATGCAGCCCTCACAGATGATAGTGTGCTCCTCACTGTGGCAGCCAGATTGTCACCAGCCTAATCTCATTCATGAGCAGCTATTTATGTAAGTGATCAGACAGCGTCAGGCAAGTCATGTGGATGACCATTCATCTGCGTCTGCAAGGGATTCAATCTGGCCACATGCTGATTGAAGCATAAAATGTGAAAATAGCTGTCTAGAGAACATAAGTTGGATTTTCTGTGATAAAAATTGCAAGTGTGCATATTGCCATGAAGTCCACCATGGCAGCTTGAGCTGGGGGGAGGCACAGGAGATGAACCTTCTGCCTGATCACCATTGTCACATCCCAGGGCAGGGTTTGGGGTGCAAGTGGATCACGCTCTTGGAATATGCCCCTGGAGGGTAATTTTCTGCTGGCAGTGGACTTGCCCCTCATGTTCTGTAAGTGGGGTCTGTGATACATAAATATAAATTGCTGTGGTTCCTGTCAAGGCGACTGGTAACAGAACAGTTATTGCTTATTTCTGCTACTTGCACTCAGCTGAGAGAAGGTCCTACTACTCTGCATTTGTATCTACAAACCTGTAAAAGGTCTCTGGCAGCAGACCTGAAGCTTCTTGTCTTTCCCTTTGCTGTCTGCAGGTCCAACAGATCTCAGTATGAAGAGGCAGTTAGCAACCAGCTCTGGATCCTCCAGTAGTTCCAGCTCCAGGCCCCAGCTGAGTCCGACTGAAATAAACGCAGTGAGGCAGCTTGTGGCAGGGTACCGAGAATCAGCCGCGTTTTTACTGCGCTCTGCAGATGAACTGGAAAACCTTATTTTGCAGCAGAACTGAGTCATGTGACCTTCACACCGGCCTGGTCTTATCTCAGAATTTCCACTAATGACATTTTGATTTCCCAGAGCACACACTTCAGTTACTGCACAGTCTTTTAGGAGAGTTAATTACCATAATGCCACACTGTTCTTGATCCATAAAGTGATGTGTTAAGGTGCTTCAAGTGAACTTTGACCTCTGGTATTTCTGAGGTACTTTACTGTGTCCAGGCTATTGCTTTTGTTTTAGTGTGTCAGCATAAATATCGAAAAAGTGGCTAGAAATTAACTCATTCTAACAAGTGGAGGAAACAGAAGATGCTGTGATGGTTTTTTAAAACAAGTGGTTCAAGATCCAAGTGCAATATTAGTGGAATGTGATACTGACTCATTGGACTTAAAGCTGCAGTATATGGCAAAACATTGCCAAATGTCCTGTTGCTACAGGGCACAATTGCAATTAAAAGGATCTTGTATTTTAAAAAAATGTAATTTTTATAAAAAACGAAACAAAAGATTTTTGTTTTCATTCAAGATTTTTCATTTTTACTTTGGTAAACTTTTTCACTGGTCCTGAAAATGTTTTGAGGAGCTATTTTAAGTCCCCCCTTCCTCTCTTGAATCCCTGGCTGTGCCCTTCTTCCCAACTTCATATTCTTTCTACAACGAGTAACTCTTGATGCTGGATAATTTCCTCCCCTGTGTACTGTAAATTGTCATCTATGGAATACCTTCCAAAGGAAGTATGCATTTCCTGCATTCATGCCATTCTCAACTCCATCCTGTAATATATTGCAGCTTTATTAGCAATTAATAAAGAGTTGAGCGTTTTTTAAAAAAGACATATCGTTGAGAAAAAAAAAAAGATGATTTGATTTCTTACGGTGAGCTCATCTGACTCCATGATCACTGCTGCTGTCTTATACAAGTCCCTCTAGTTGTGATTGGATGTAGATGATGAATGTTCAGAGGTTGCAAGTGACAATCTGAAAATTTGCACTCTTGCGTGTATTTATTTTTTTTCCTTAATTTAAACAAAATTCTTACCAAGGAAGGTCATTGACACTTCTGGTATAATTTGTATAATTCCCAGGCCTAGCTAAAACCTGTACAAAATTGTAAGTGGATGCAGCTGCAACTATAATAAAACTCTTCTCTCCCCTTCCCCACTCTTCCCGACCCCTCTATTTCTTATTTTATAATATTGATTACACATTAATGGTGTTTTCTTTGTGCACTATGGCAGGCTTCTTTTTAAGTATATAGAAAAAAGGTACTTTAGTTTATGCTTATTGTACTATCTGTTCTGTTGTTTAGCTTTTGTTGAATAACAAGTTTCTTGTGCATTCCTAAATTTGCCTTATTTCATGTACAAAACTTTATGTAATTCCGTTTTTGACAATGAGTTTAAGGCATCAGTGATATTTTATATCTACTTGTTACATATAGTTTTCCAAGTAATGACTGTGATTGTGACCAAGTAATGTGCACTTTTTCTTGTAACTGTGGACATTGCTATGCTTTTTTTTTCTCTAGTGTTTCTAGAATTACTGTTGCTTACAGTTATGTAAAAGAAAAAGAACTTTTGTGATACTGTTGGTGAATATTAATGTGAAAAAGCCTATGAAATATGAGTATTTTGGAGGTACATAGATACACAAACATCTCTAAGCTGTGGACTCATGTTCACATATTTAAATGAGAATTCAAAACCTGAGGGCTGGAATCATTTCCTCTGTTTTGTTTGGGTAAATAAACAGATTTCTGTGTTTAAATACATGATTGTGAAACATTATAACATTTAAATCTAATAGCATTTAAAGTTATAACTATTGTGGTCTTTAAACAGGGAAAACAGCCTTCCAGTCCAATTCATGCAGCCCCTCGAACATCGTTTCTCGATATTACTTAGTAAATCCCGTAGGATTGAGTAACTAGCATATAAAATTTAAAGTTGGCTGAAGGGAACATCATTTTGCCAATCTACATTTGTTCTTAAAAAACCATTGGATGTCTTTTTAGAGGCCCCTATTATTGGGTATGATAATGTTGTTGCAAATCCCTACTAGTTGTTGCCCATCTCTTGGGAGGTACATTTGTTTCTAACATCATCTCCCCGTGCCCCTGAAAGCCTACAGCTCATCTCTGCCCAAAATGTGGGGTTGCCTCAGCTTTTGTCTCACCAGGAATTCAAAATCCCCTTCAGACCCAAGAGCCTTTTTCCTCTCTTCCACTTTCAAATATCTACACTCTCTCCTGTCTCTTGCCAGAAGGGGATGAAGTAGGTACCTTGTGCCAAGTCACTGTGTTGTCCTCACCCAAAAAAACCTCCAGCATATATCTTCCACAGACAAGAGTGGCAGGTATGCCTAAGTTTCCAAGTTTCCTTAGTCCTGTTGTGCAGGGCAGTGTGCCTCAAAAACCAGCAGTGTGCCTTGGACAAACCAGCAATTTGTACGAGAGGCTGTTTGCCAGCTGGGAGTCTTTCTCAGCTGAGCAGCCTCACCACTTTTCAAGCTCTTTTGTTAAATCCAGGTAAGGACAAGAAGCTAGAAGACAAGCACGTAAGAAATTTAATTCAGTGTTCTATCCTCTGACTCCTCTTTCTTCTCCCTCAATTACTTCTTCTCTTGAGGAAGAAGTCGGAAAGTTTGGGGCCACCACACAACCTTCAAGGCCCCTGACTAGTTTCCCCTTTTTCCAGCTCCATTCACAGCCTACTTTGATAGATCTCCATGTCTTCTACACTATGTCTTCTACACACATCATTTTTTTCTGGGTGCCTCCTCTGGAATATTTAGGGTGTCCTTCAATCATAGGAGCAATTGACGTCCTCTAAAGTACAGATACATAACAGTAACTGTGTCCTCAAGTGGTCTATACCAAATTCCATCAACAGATTGGAGTTTTCATTCTAGAGCTGCTTCTACCCCTAAGTACTGAGATTATTAATTTCTTCTTTGCAACAATCACAGATTCAATTGTAGTTTTAACTTCCTCTTCTAAGAGGATACTGAAATTTAGACCCATGCTGTGAAGGAGAGACCATAAACCTCTGTCCATTTTTGTGTGTGAAAATCTAGATCCAAGCATTGCAACTAAATTTGTCCTCTTGAATCCAAGTCTCAGAGCCACCTACTTTGTGTCTACTTTGAACTTTCTAAGGCAGTAAAAGCACAAGGGAGAACATCTTGCTCATGCACCCAGCAACAACCTCAGGGTTACTTCTTTCTCTCATCCACATCTTCTGTAACAAAGGCCTGATTACCTCAGCCTAAATATGGCTGTTAGAATAAGGGTAGTTTCTACCAGCATCCAGGGTGTGTCCACTGAGTATGACTGCTTAAGGCTGCCTTCAGAAAAGCATTACCTTTATATCCAACATCTTTATTGAACTAGTGCTTCAAGTTTGGTGGATGTCGCACTACAGAACTTCATCAGTGCAGACTGGCCAGTGCTGGTCCTTCCTGAGACAGCCTCACATCTTCCCAGCTATCCTGGAGTTTCTTTGTGAGTGGTCCTGTCAGACCTCTAGTCTTCAAGGGATTGCTGGGCAGGGAGGGATGGTGGGAAAATGTTGTAATTTCCATAAACTTCCTTACAGAGTTAAGTACCAAACCTGACCATGGTCTGAGTGTGTTGAGCCTCTTTAGGCTTATATGCACATTGGGAAGACAAGTCAGTTATCCTTGATTTCCAAGGTAGTTTTCATGGAAAGCTGTGGGTAGTATCTTTAGATGCAACTTTGGGTTGTGAGAGTGGACAGTCCGGCTAGCTTATCAACTAATCAGATTGATTTACTGCCTTCAATGCCTGCTGGGAAACTGGAGTCAGAACACATGAAAAGAGATCTGGAGTCAAATGGTTTTTATCCAGATCGGCACCTTGCTGCCTGTCATTGAAGGATGACACCACCATACCAACCATGGTGAATATCAGAAGCTACAGAAAGAGTACACAAAGGTAAGCAAGTATTTGACAGTCCTAAAGCTGTGCATCCTCTACAGAGAAAGAATTTTCTGAATGAGGGAAAGCAGATGAACGTGTACATGACTGTGGCTATAAAACTAATTGGAAAACACAGTGGCTAGATATTCTTGCTGCAATGGCCTGAGTCCCTGCTGAATACAGTGTAGGTGGAGGTAGGTTTTGTTGGTAAAACTTCATTGAAAATGAGGAACAATTTCATTTCTTCGAAGTGCCTAGCACTGTGTTAAAAGACTCCTCATAAATTTGTTGAAGCTCTTCTGAATCTGGCTTTGAAAGGCTTATGAGGCGTTCATAAGGAAGACATGTCTTTATATACACAGAAAAGCTGATCTTGATAGATCCTGGAGCCAGGATCTAGTCTGGAATCCACCCACTATTGAAAACACAAGCATATGAAAAAGAATTGTGAAATAATGGGAGAAATTAAGCAATGTCATACAGATGGTTACTGGATTAAATATGTAAGAATATAAAATGTCTGTGCTGGACAAGACCAGTTGTTCACAGCCAGTAGTCTCTCTCTGAATAATGTGTAAAACAGATAAAAATGTACTAGATACAGCAGGCCAGAAGAATAAAGCAAGCCTATAGCAAGGTTTTCTAAATGCATGTCCATGGCCTACAACAGTTTGAGACTGTGGTGGGTTGCCCCTGGCTGGCAGGTAAGTCCCCACCCACTCTCACACTCCCTCCCCACAGTGGCACAGGGAAAAAATCCAAAGAGCAAAAAACTGGGTCAAGCTGAGTAAGTGAAGAAAGAATGAAAAAGAAAAAGGGATGCAGAGGGAATCCCTCATTACTTCCCACCAGGAGACGTGATGCCCAGCCGATCCCCAGGCAATGGCTACTTAGGACGTGCACCCACACCAATTCCCCCTACTTCTTTTTGGCCATGAATGATGTCATGTGGCATGATATATCATTAAAAACTATCAGGCAAAAAGAGAAATTATTTTCTTGAGGCCATGCAACCTATGAATGCCTGGGTCTGTTGACTCCTTTCTATGGTCAGGACTAAATCAAGTGTTGTACAACAGGGTGCAGAAATGTTTTTTTTTACCTCTATTCAAATTACCTGCTTAAATCTCTTTTTCACCACTGAACAAAGGAGCACAAAGGAGCTGGAAAGGCTGTAAAATTGCTAACTGCTCTGTGAATAGAAACTTTATGTTGTGCCACATAATTCAGTTAATTTCCCTGAGTCTGGATAAAGATATTCTATGAAAAAATTTTTGCTCCTTTTCTAATGATGTCTGGAAACACACTGTTAGAGTTCTAGATATTGTGACTATATATATAAGACTCTTCTGTAAGTATATCTTTGCTGTAGTTAGCCAACTATGTGTAAGGAGAGCTGGGAAAAGGATTCAGCACATAGAGAGGTTTGTCTTCCTTTTCTTGACTTAGCAGGGAGGTAAATTACAGTAGGTAATTAAAAAGTAACAGTGTTACTGAATTTTCAAGATTTTCTAGAAAAGAACTTGAAGTTTTTCCTAATGCTCCCCTGGAAACTTGTATCAGATAATTTTTCCTTTTTTCCTGCGAGGCGGCCGTTTTGTTATTGTAGGGTTGCTAATTATTACTTGGTGCTGTTTCTTTTCATGCTCTCTCACAGCACAGTGAGGTACTCATAGAAGGAAAAGCAGCAGGAAAAAATGGAAAAATAGGAGGGATAAGTATTATTAATATTTCAAGCATGTCCCTGTTTAACCATTTTAAATTGATTTTATTTGTGGTTCCCAGCTCACAGTGTTTTAGCACCACAAGGTTGACCTATTTATTTCCTCTCATATTTTGTAGGAGAAATAGCTTCTGGCTGAGAAAAGCTCTTACTGCCCTAGCCAGCAGGCAGCCTTAACAATGTTCATTTGCTGCACCTGATATTTGAAAATTGCAGGCTACAAGGCATGTTTAACTCACAGTGCCATTCTCTAATAATTAGAGGCACAGAGTATTTTTTAATGTCTCTGTCCAATCTAATTATACTTTATTAAAACATATATTAATTGATTTAAACTATAAATAACAATTGAAATAAAATTAGAGATTTAATATAAATCCTTAATACCTAGAATAGTGTTGGAAAATTTGTCTCAGTGCTAAAGTATGAGATCATATTATTTGTCCTTCTAAAAAACTGCTATTAGTATTGTTTGTTTACAGTATATGGAGTCCAGATTTCTTCTGCTGTTGGGGGGAAATCTCTATGGCATAAATCTACTCTCTTGTTAGGACTCGGGTGTCAAGAAGGCAGCATACCCCATTTAGTCTCCCTGCCATTCATCATTCTGCTACCTTACAAACAATGATGATAAAGGCTTGAAATCATGGTCAATCAAAAAACTATCACGTGGTTAGTCACTAAAGTTTAATGGTAAAAACGTGAAATCATTTACATTCCAGTAGAGTCATATAATCAAATAATGGTTTGGGTTGGGGGGACCTTTAAAGCTCGTCTAGTCTGACCTCTCTCCATGAGCAGGGTCAACTTTTAAAGCTCCATCCAACTAGGCCTTGAACATTTCCAGAGATGGGCATCCACAGCTTCTCACTGTTCCAGTGCCTCACTATCTTCACTGTAAAAAATGTCTTCCTTACATTCCATATAGATTTACCCTCTTTCGGTTTAAAATCATTGCTCTCACTGCCCCTTGTCCTGTCATTGCAGACCTTGGTGAAAAATCCCTTTCAGTCCTTCTTATGTATCAAAAGGCTGCTCTGGCTGCTCCAGAGCCTTCTTTTCTCCAGGCTGAACAACTCCAACTCTCTAAGCATTTCCTCATAAGGAGGATGTTCCAGCCCTCTGACCATTTTTGCAGCTCTCCTCTGGACCTGCCCCAGCAGATGTTTGTGTTCCTTGTGTGGAGAACTCCAGAGGAGGCCACAATTTTCATTAGGTAGGCAAGGATGTGTCTGTCTTTCTGGCCTGCAAGCACACATTGCTGGCTTGTGTCCAGTTTTTTATCCACCAGTACTCCCAAGTCCTTCTCCAGTCCCAATGCATCCATTCCCCAGTCTATACTGATACTGAGGGTTGCCCTGACCCAGGTGCAGAGAATTGCACTTGACCTTGTTGAGCGTGATGAGGTTCACGTTGGTCCACTCCACAAGCCTGCTAAGTTCCTTCTGGATGGCATCCCAGAGGATCCCATCTCCTGGCTCATTATTAGCCTAGGAGAGGGCTGTTATGATGCTACAGAAAAGCTCTCATTCCCAGCGGCCTTTTGGCTGGGTGCTGCAGTCCCTGTATTTTTGGGCTGAGAAGTTTTTGGAAAATCTCTGTGGAATGATACAGCTTAGGTATAAGTGTCACTGTCACTGGGACTTCAGGCTGATATTTTAGAACTTGAAAGAGAATTCCACTGCCAAGAAACTGAGAGAGAAATGTGGTTACTAGCTCTCTCTCTCTGTACATCGTGCTAAGATGGTACATTTTTAGGATGTAAAGCAGTGAAAATTGATCTTCTTTGCTTAAAAAGGGCCATCTGCCCGTCCTTGTCACTATAAAAGGACACTTTTTTATTTTCTTCTGTAGGGGAAAATGAGAATACTAACAAGGATACTGAATTTTATTAGGCTTCTCTTTCTCCCCACCAATAAGAGGATGTCATTGTTATGGTAATACAGTGTGAATGGCAAAATATGATGACAGAAATCAGTAGACTTTGGGTGCCTGGATGAGCACCAGGCCCTGAAAGGACTCTGCAGACCCAGATCTGTTTGTCTGAAGTTACTTGAGTCAAGACTCAACTTGACACATTTTGAGAGGGCACACTTTTTGTTCACTAAATTTATATTCATGAACTACCAGAAACAGCTACCTACAAGTTATGCAGATCTTGTTCCAGGCTGTGAATAAAGTTACTGGAGCCACTCCTGAATGGGAAAAAGAATGGAACCCATTGAACAGAGAGGAGATCTCTGGCTAAGACCATTGAAAATCTTTATAAAAATGAGAAGCATTCACCTCAGTCATAGCTTCAGGATTTGGCAGATGTCACAAAGGGGGTGCAATTGCCTACCACCCAGTCAGTTCCTGAGCAGTGGTCCTGGCCAGCTGTCCCTCTGTTCCCTCCTTCAGGTTATATAGGGATCCATATGGGATGTGTTACCCTTCTGGCTGGCCAGGGTCAGCTGTCCTGCTTCTTGTGTCCCCCAGCCTGCTCCCTGGTGGGCTGTGATGAGGCTGAAGGATCCCTGGCCACTGCAGAGCAACAACCAGAACACCAGTGTGTTATCAAATTGTTCTCACTCTAAATCCTACCACAGCACTGCACCAGCTACTGGGAGGAAAATTAACCCTATCCCAGCCAAAAGCAGGACAGTTGATAACACATCTTTAATTATAACAGCTCTTCCAGCAATCACAGCTGAGCTGGGAGGCCTTCACCAAGTACTGTGACCATAAGTTGCTTTCTAGAAGGCTGACAGCTCTAGGATGAAGGTTAAAAGCTCATTCATTACTGATTGAGACTCCTCCAATTCAAAAAAGCATAAGCATCTGGTTTGGGTGCAACAGATTCTGTGTTCATCCACTGAAACCTGCTAGCTAATTTGGTATGTTCACTTGTAAAATTTAGTTGCCAAGTAGTAGATTCAGCTTGAATGCTAAGAAATGGTAAACCACTCTGAAGTGGGCTAGTTGTGACAAGCAGGCTTACTGTGGTAGCTTTGCTTCATGAATATTTCACTGTTGTTGAATTCAGCAGGGACCAGACTTCTTCCCAGAGTATTTTGAGATACCAAAATAATGTAGTGATCTTGTCTTATTTCCTTCAAGAGTGACAGTATGACATGCTGGAGGTGTGCTGTGTAAAACCCACACTTGTCAAAGAGGTTGTATTACCAATTAAGAAGTTTTGGTTCTGTTCTGCAGATGGCTGTGCTTATCAGCCAACGCTCAAGTAAGACTTGGGTGATCAGCCCCTCCAGGTCAGAGGTCCAGAAAGATTTTTCTGTGGGTGTTGGTGAGTCTGACTAAAAAGTTCCATCAAGTCTTGCCTGACTAGAAGTCACTCACAGGCTCCTTGTGGTTAACCCTGTGCCATGGTACCTTCCTAACCTCCATGCTGTGTTTGTTCTTACACTCCCTCTTTACTGAATTTGCAGGGTTGGAGTTTTCACTAAAACGAAGTGCATATTCTTAAATACTTTTTGCTTCCATCTGTGCTGAGGAATCCTTTTAATGAGCCTCCCTTTATTTTTTCATATTAACCCTTCAAGAATCTAGAAATTTAGTTGTAAATGTGAATGTCTTAAAAACAGAAGAATAGCTTCAAAATATGGATTGCAAAAATCACTAAAAACACCCAGAATAGATTTAGATGATTCCTGAATCTTAGAGTAAGAACTTTGCTGAGAACATGAAGCAAATGTAGACAAGAGAAGGTTTAGGCATTTCTAATAAGACTTTGAGCTTCAGTTTATTCTCTCACTGAATAGCAAACAGCCCTTTCATGTGATATGATGGGAGTGGGTTTGGGGTTTTTTTGCAACCTTTAAAGGGCTAAGATAAATAAGTTTTTAAAAACCAAAACCAACCAATCAACCAACCAAAAAAAAAAAAAACACCTCAAAACTTTTAACAGATGTCTTCTTCGGGAGCAGGAGAAGTGTTCAGGAGAAGTCATCAGGCCAGCAATCAGATCAAACTTTAAAACACTGCTACTTTACTCTTAAAATGCAGCATGCCTGTGCAGGCAAAGGATTGAAAAACTAAACACCCTGTCTGGCATTAGTACCACGCTTGCTGTTGGCAAGGTGAGAGAAAACTCACGCTGTAATTTGCAGCAGTTTGAATGGATGTGATCCTCGTTAGCGCAGGCACCTGATTGACTATCTGGCATATCACAGTTCCTTTTAATTGATTTCCCAGATTAGACAGCCTTTTTTTTCCCCCAGAAGGATGAAACCAAAGCCATCACAAAAGTGGACATGGCTGAGAGTTGTGCTTTGATGTGTGTGACAAAAAAATCTAAGTGGACTGCTCTTAGACATAGCGAATGTGTGTGGCATTTGTTTTGGATCTCTTTCTTCAAAGGAGAGGTTATCATTAATTTCTTTATAGAGTGTCACTCGTCACTCACTTACCCACCCCATCATTAGTGTGTCCCACTGAAGGGCAGGTGCCGTTCTTGGAAGGAGAGAAACTGGTGTATTCCACAGGCATCAAAAAGAAATTCTGGGGGCAGTGACAGAGGTTTTCATTTGCAGCACATCCGAAACAAGGAGAGTAATGTCTGTGTGGCAGCATCTAGCAAAATTAACCACCCTTTAAACATTGGCATCCAATGATTTAAATAAAATTCTGTAATTTTTAGTTTTTATTTAACCACTTTATCTCCTGCACCACCAAGAATTTTCACAGGTTGCTGTAGCATGACACCTACTGGTAGAGATAACAAAAATAAATAGATGCAGCTCCTGAATGATGAAATAAATGCATCTGCCAAGAATGGGATTTTTGTTTCCCATTGAAGTGATTATTGATGTATGTCCATTCACATGGGTAGTACAATCACTGCAGCTTGCAAAAGGGGGGTTGGGGTGTGTTCAGACACAGCAGAGTCTGCAAGGGGCAGCTGCAGCCTCGATCAGCGTGGCCCAGGGCAGTGTGACATCCTTGGCTCCTGTGCTCTGGAGTCCAGACAAACCACTTTATTTTAGCTTTGGCTGAAGAGATTGTGTAAACAACACCACCCCTACCTGAAAGGTAGAGTTGCTGATATAGCCCAAGGCTTTGGAAAGCTCATCACGGACAAGCAGCTTCCACAGTTGTATCCTACAAGGGCTGCTGAAGTTAAGCCTGAGTTTTCTTCATTTGAGGTAATGTAACAGTTGATGGAGTTTTCTGAAGATACCAGGGGTGGATTGAAGGTGATGTGAAGAGAAGCAGTAGAATCACGCTTTCAACACTTCTATATGTTTATCATCATCAGGGGGTTTTGTGACTTAACACACCTTCTCACCTAATATCATCTGTTTCATCCACACAGAAAACAGATTTGAAGGAACTATAATCAGGTACTTGTGGGTTGAAATGAAAATAACATATTTTCCAAGGTGTTTCTAAATCAAGCAACTTCCTGGCATCTTCCCAAAAAGCAGGATCTTTCCACTCCATTGGACTGTGACCTTTCCAACTCAGACCCGCACTTGTACTTCTATTACCACCTGGAAAGTCACTTGCTTCCCTAGTGTGTCCTGTTTCATTATTGAACAGACTTTCCCTATTTGACACCACACCAGCAGGCTTTCATGTCTCAGGATATGGTTTACCAGTGAGCTATTATCTAACTCTACTCAAGGTTTTGAGATCCAGTCTAGGTTTTCTCCTCTAAAGAAATTATCGCAACAACGTCACTTATCAAATTGTCATCCCTGTTAAGTTCTTCCACTGTGCATAAATCCATTTTCACACTGCACAAAGCAGAATCAAGAAGCTTTCCATCAGTTTGCAAACTGTACATTAGGCCAATACTTCATGAATCATTTTATGTCACTCAAATATGAATGAGACCTTAGGTACATGGAGAGAGAGAAAGAGGAGCAAAGGTAATAAGGATACCAGCATTTCTTATTTGTTCTTAGCACACAAAAGCAACTTTTTCCCCTACTGCAGTTTCCAAAGCAGTAAAACAGATTGCACAGGTTCCCAGTGGAAAAAGTACATTTTGCTTTAACCATTTTTGAAAGGTTCATTTTGAGATATCAAAGTATTTTTTTTCACGACTATCCCTTTAAAAGCTGCAGTTGTATGTCGGATACATTCAGTTGGATTTCACCTGGAAGAACTTTTTGGTGTGTTTTTGCATTAGGTAGAAAGGCTCCTAAGCAGATACCCCACAGGTTTGTCAGGGAGGAAAGTGCAGATCTGAATTTTTTGGTTAGATCCTTTTTCACTCCAGCCTCATTGCCTCACCAGTTTGTGCACAAGAAAAAAACATACCTACCACTTCCTTCACTTGTATTTTCTTTTTGCAAATGAGGCCTTGCTCTTGGATGCTCCTTTAAACAGTAAATTACCTCTCACCTGAGATAAGACAGGACCAGGAGCCTTCTTGTTAGATCAACCTCTCCTGAGACCTGTAACTGATGTATTTACTGTGCACTGCAGACAACAGAGGCTGAAGCAGGAATTTGTCACCTAAATCTTTGCAGAAAGAGATTGGGTTTTTTCCATTAATTTACAGCAGATAAGGTGATATCTAAGACATGTTTTTCCTTGGAAAAAAAGCTTAATTGGCTAATTATAGCTGCAACCCCACTTCCACTATCATCTTTCCTCCTGGGAAAATCTTGTGCCAGTTCACACAGACAAGTTAGTTAAAAGGCAGTACCTCTCAAGGAGCCAGCTTATCAGCTGTTTTGTGGTTATGAGGAATCCTTTCCCAATACCATCCCGTATAGTAGTGCTATTTACAACCTCAAAGGATGGCTTGCAAGTTCAGTGGACTGCCCATTGAACACCATCCACATCCCCATGTACTGGCATTGCAGCCCTCAGCCTTATAAAGAAAAGAGAGCTGCCGCTTTGGATGTCCTGAAAGTCTTCTGAGCATGGAGCAAAGCACCTGCCTGGACTTAGGCATGGAAACAAATCTAGGTATAAACAACCATGCAGAAAAAAAAATAAATGAGGAAACTAATTCCATTTACACATCTACATCTAACTCTGTGTAAAGACCATGTAGGCTGCATTTATACTTGATTCATCAATCCTCCCTTTTTCTGTCAGGGTTTTCCCAGGTTGATTACCTAGTAGCCCAAATCCAACCAAATACATAATATTACTATAGTCCCCTTTCCCCCATGTCTGGGGCAAAAGGGAAGGGAGCTTAGGAGGAGGCTCAGTTCTGTGCTCCCAAACTCAGAGCATCCACACCTGCTTTTGCTAGGCATGTGGAAACTCTACCCTTAGGGATCCTGGGCTCCTGATACAGCAAAGAATTTTTCACCTCTGTTCAGGCAATGAAAACCTTAAGCCTATCCTGAACACACGTTTAGGCGTTTCTTTTCTTCGTGTGCCATTGTGTGTGTAAGAGGAAAGAGTGCAGATCAACAGCTGCCTTTAGTCACCACAGTCAATCGGCTTAAGAATGTAATCATCTAGAAAAAGGAAGGGAGGCTAAACCGCTGTCACTTGCTGCTAATAAAAGTTACAGCATTAAGCAACAGCGGGAGACAGGCCTTTGTTCACTCCAAGTGTTTGGCTCTCTGTCTGCCTCACACTGTGGCAACACCCTACACTGAGAAGGGGTCTTACAATGGAATAAACTTGGAGGAGACATTTCTTCAACATGCTACTTACTCTACCATTCATTTCCAGTCTCCCTGCTACTTTGCTGAACATTAGTGCTCGAATAAAGCTTCCCCGTCCTCCATCGTCTAATTCTGCATTGTTAGGCACAATCCAGTGGTTTTCTTTCTTAGATTTTCAGGGGGTTTCTTATTTAAACAGCAGCTGGTTGGGTTTGGCACTGTAATTACTGTTGTGTCGTACATTAAGCTAAATGGCTGCACTACAGGACCCAGCAGACAGGCTATGAGGCAGCAAGTCCTTACTTAAAAAAAAGAGCTTTGATAAATGCTAATATTGGCCAGGAAAAAATTAAAAAATATTTTCAACCAAGTATGGGCTCAGTTACTTGACAGACACCGTATTTTAACCTGCCTACTCCTTTGATTATATTCTCTCTCTTACCTTATTTGGGATTGTGAGGTTGAGGAGGTGGTTAGCAAAGTTTAATTCTCACATGGTGAGCATTACGAAGGATAGTGGAGTCCTGTTGACTCAAAGAAGAGATGAACATTAATTCACACTTCTGCATTGCCCAGTTTTGTTAAGGACTGATATGGGAAATACCTTGGAGGTAGAAATTACCTGATATTCTTTGTGTCCTTTCTGAGACCATGCCCACTACGAACTGCAAGAAGGGCATAAAATCATTTTAGCCAGACAGACACTGAAGAGCTACTGAGAAGCAATTCCCTGTTTCAGTATTGCTAATATTCTGGGATGAAGGAAGAAAACCAAGGTTAAGGCAACTGATCAAGCCATGATAAAAAGAAAAGCTCAGTATTTAGGTATTTTTGAAAAGCTCAGTATTTTTGAAAAACCAAACCTAACATCCTGACCAAAACAACAATCTGGTTGATCTACTGGCTATTGCTAGTTGCTTCTATGAGGAATCCCAAATCTGATAGGTTTTCTATATATATTACAAACTAGGTAAATATGAAAATATAGCTATAGCTGTCTACATCATAGAAATTATGATTACACTGAAGCTCTTGAACTGGGAGCGAAAAAGGCTGACCTTCCAATGCAGAATAATAAAAAAGGAAGCATATTTTAGCCTGTCAGTGGACAAAGTAAGTTTCTGAGACTTTAGTTTATAATTTATGTTTCTTTTTTTCTCTTAGTGTATTGTGTAACATCACCAGTATTTGGAGAGCTTGGGACGACAATCTATGAAGATTTATTTAAGCATTTTTTTTCCTCTGAACCAGTTCCTGTACTCCACTCTGTGTATACTGCACTTGGGATTACTGCAAACATTTAACAAGTGTAAGCCAGCATTAAGTGTATCCAAGATGTTGGGACCAGCCCCTTGACAGAAAGCCAAGTGTGACATTTCAGATAATGCCAGACATTTACAGCACACTTTGCTGCCCTTCATGATGAGAAACTCTTTTCTGTGTGAGTCAGAAACCACAGCATGCCTTGAATGCCCAAAAGGTGATTCAAAAACAGCAACCAAAACTTCTAGTTTGAGTCACTGCTCTCCATTCAGTGCTGACCAGGTTAATACTGCCAGAGACCTGTCCACCAGTGGAAAAAGACAGGCGAGGCACTGTTAGGACGTGCTCCCCCATCTCCCAAAAGCTGGCCTTTATTTCCTGCACACCTGCTCAAGGGATAACTACCAGCAGTGGTGTCAATGGATGAATCTGGTCCTGATGGCTGCATCTGACTCCTAATGGATTCAGGGCAGGTGGAAAACAACACAATAGCTGAGGGTTAACCTGAGTAAAACATCCCCACTCCCCCACCATAGACCTGGTCACGGTTTGACCAAAAGCCAGGTTTGGCAGGAACTAACTTCTGTAGTTGATGTGCAAATAGGACTGTAAGTCATTGCCCTACTCCATAAACTGTGGACAGCCATGGGCCTGTTAGGCTCTCCTGAACAGCCATGGCTGCACTCCAGGATCTCCCCTCCGGCAGGAACACTTCTCAAGGTCACTCCTCAAGACTGAGAGATTTCTTGACACAATGGATTCTCAGCAGCAATTCTCAGATTAATAGGTTACTCAAATTTTAAATCATAGCCAAGTGATATAAAGGATGGATTGTGCCCACATAATAATTTAGCTATAAAGGATTGGTCAAACCTGAGTCTAAATCTGGATCCAGCTGCACCTAAACTCCCTTCTGAAAAGGAATTTAGAATAAAAGGGACTCTTTGAAACTCATGACTCGATGGGAAGCTCTCCCTGATAGTTCCATCTAGCCCTGCCCTCCATGCAGTAAATAACCAAGTGTACCTTGCCAACAAATCTTGTTTAGCCACTGCTGCAGTTGCGATCAAGCCTTGTGAAATTGCTGGTTTATATCAGTAAATAAATTGCTACTTCGTACTTATGAGTGAAGTGCATCATTCTATCCATAACTGGCACCCACAAATGGAGTTCATCCCGTGAGAGACACAACAAAGCTCATGCCCCAGGGAAGGGGTTACAGCATTGCAGTTTTCCCTGAGAATCTTGAGGTTTCTCACCTGAGCACTGAGTTGCTGATGCCTCTCTGGGTAAGGTACACAAGCCAAGGGGCTCAGAGACAGTCAGAGGTAAGGTTGCTCTGCGCTGAAGTTTGGCACTTAGCCTGAGATTCTGAACTGGAAGCGACAGCCTGAGTCTGCAGAGCCATTCGAGGAAGGAAAGAAGAGCAGCCTTTAAGCCTGGCAGTTATGTGCCTCCCCGGTGCAGTAATACCAGAATCATGTCATGGGAAGATTTAAATAGAAAGTGTTCCATTTAATGGGATTTTGGTCACAGTACTGTGGGTCTCTTTAGCAGCATAAAATGTACATTTGAAGCACTGCCTCTTTGCCATAAACTTCTGGCTCATTTTTCTTTGCTAGTGCTTTAATGGTGGGCAATTTTTTTTCAAAGGGAGGAATGTTCTGCAGCACCATAGATGATTTGATGGCTTAACATATTGCACTGCTGGCTGCTGGAGGCAAAATACTGCCTCTTCAATTTATCTGTGTTATATGCTAATTGATGTAATTGCAAGAAAAAGGAATTAATTATGGACTGTAGAGATAATTTCATTGAACAAGAACACTACACAAGACAAACAATATGGCATTCCTTCTTCAATTGAAGATTTTTTTCCTCTGGCTTATATTTCTCTTCTTCAAACTCCTTGTTACTCCACTCTCTTATCACTGTACTGAAGAAGCTCAGGCTTTGTGTGTGAAACCTGAGATAGGGACAACAGAGGAGGTGAAACAGATGGGAGAGTAACTGCCAGAGAAGACAGGGGAAGGGAAGGTTGGTGAGAATGGATGAAGTAAAAGAGTGATGGTATTTCTCTTCATTTTTTGTCAGAGCATCCTTTGCTATCATGTGCCCCAGTTCCAAGTGGGAAATAGCACAATTCGTGGAGGAGTTGCCCAGTCCCTCTTGAGACAACCATGTTTCTTCCATTCAACCACCTGCTCTCTTTTCTGAGGTAGGCAGCAACCCCAAGAGTGGATACTGCTTTCAGCAGTACTGCAAGATTTTAATTGAAAAATTAATTCAAATACACAGCTCTTCTACCACCACCAATACAAAATTGGTATGTGTCACACTTCTTGATGGAGTCCCGCCTTTTAGCTAGAGCTCCCTGGGGGCCCTTCCACTCCTCAGGCCAGTCCCCCACACAGAAATCCCCTCCTTGGGCTAGTCATCATACGTAGAAGAAGAAAAAAGTCTACATTACCCTACTCCACTCCACTGTTCTCCTTCAAGACTGGAACTGTCTTTTCCTGCAGAAAACAGTTCCTTAAACCTGCTTACTTCTCTGTCCCCTCAGTGCCCCCAGCCAGTATCTTCTGAAGCCATGTCATAGTGGGTGACAACCTCCACAATCACCATTAGCCACTGCCAACACACTCTTTTTGAAGATCATAAGCCCAGTACCTAGTTTTCACCCTGAAAACATTTCCTGGTGCCACTATTTTTTCTGCACATCCTGCAAACCTTTGCTACTGAACACTCCTGCAATGGACAAATAGTACATGTTCCAATGATTAAATGGTGATTTTAGTAGTTGTTACTACATGTTCAATATTTGCTTATAAACGTAACATATTTGAAATTTTTAAATGCAGGAGGAGCAACTAAGTGGGATTGGTATGCAAATAAGTCCTAAAATGCAAATGTGATATGTAAATTGTACTATCTTTAGAAAAATGATGGAATTTCCCCACAAATTATACTTTGCAGAAATGCAGGAGTTCGTGGTTAAGGAGCGGGAAAGTAATTCCCAGTTTCGAGAGGCCCATGTGGTCTGAAAAGTGCAGCTGCAGCCATTAGCTCCCACCTCACCTTTTCTTCTCCTCTAATTTTCAACACGTTGTTTTTCCTTCTCCTCGTGTCCCGTCTGTCTCACTTTCCCTGCTTTCTCCTAGCCCAGGGCCACTAAGGCCCCTGTGAATGAACTGCAGCTCTCTGCTGTGCACACACACACAGCACAAAGCACATCGCCGTGCACTGTTCACAGCCCATCAGTGAGGCAGCTCAGGCTCCCTGTGCTTGCCCACGTGCAGGAGAAGGCATTTAGTCCGTAGTTCTGGACCTGTAGGATCCTATTTGACCCCACTTCTGTCTGTGGCTTACAGACAATCTCATCCTCTTGGTCCTTTTTGTTTTGTTCTCCTTTCTACTCTAGGACAGTAAGTCCATTCATCGACCGTGTTGCAACGCCTCTGCTGAACAGGTAAAAAGGCTGTCCCACCTTTCCTGGGAGTTCTGAGCTACCACTTGCTTCCACCCTCCAGCAGAACAGATGGGCCATTCTGTAAAGGCAGAGTTAATCCTTTAAAGGCACAGTGGGCAGAAAAATAAAAAATCTGCACTCGAGGGCACTTCTCCTCATATGAAGCTCCTTCTTCCTTGGTTTCTTGGTTCAAATGCCCTGTCCCTGGGAGTGTTCAAGGCTAGGTTGGCTAGGCCTCTAAGCAACGGGGTCTACTGAAAGGTGTCCTTGCCCACAACAGGGATATTGGAGCTGGATAATCTTTGGGTCCCTTTCAGCCCCAGCCATTCTATGACTCCATGATTCTGTGATGATTGTGCAACGAAGCTTTTTGCATGCTTGTGATGACCTGCCCTAGGTACCTCCTCATCTCTCCACTGAAGTCCCAACACCCTGTAATTGGCTCCAGGTCCTCTGGTAAAGGTTTGCCTGAAAAAGCAGATTCCAATAAGCCATGCCTGGCTGAGCTGTGTGTTCTTCATGTTGGTCAAGATTTTCCAGCTCTTCTTTGTGATCAGAAAGCCCCAGCAGGTAACACATGCCATTTCCAGGGGTGATATTGCTGAGGCTCTTTGCAGACCCAGTTCTGCATCTCTTGAAATTTTTGAACTCACTTCAGTGGGAGCATTTTTGACCATCAGAAAATGGATAACTACACTAGGTGTATTTACTGATTCAAACATTTCCCTCTCAGCAACATCTAGTTTATCCTCCAACAGCTTTCACTCAAGACATCCTTTGATTACTTTTCCTATTCTACTTTAATCTTCTTCCCCATCGACCTCGGTCATGCTTTGCTTCGATACAATCATCTACTTCCAAAGTTTTCTGTCCTGTTACCTGTTCCATTTTTGTCTTTTATCTCATGCCAGCAATTGCATTTCCTTGGCCTTTTCACAAGAGTTCACCTGACAGCTCTATTTCAGAATGCTACTTTGAACTTTGTTTAAAGATAAAAAGTGAAAGTCATGATACACAGCATTTGCTAACAGCATTTACTACTATGTGGTACCTGATGTAACACACTTTTTTTGCCCCTGAAGAAGTGCTACCAGAAATAGACCCCAGCATCTCACTAAGTCGAGACTTTTATAGGTTAGCTTTCTTGATCCATCTTAATTTGGGTGTTGGGGAACACATCCTTCAGCTGAAATCCTGTCTCACTGCCCATCTCCAATATATAGCAAATGAAGAGACTGTGTGTTGGAGAGCAATTACAGGCATTACTTCTCTTGATCAATAATAAAAAAAAATTTAAAAAACTTTTTAAGGTTTTAAATATTCTTTTCTAAACTTTAGAAATCTGAATTTCATGGAAATGTGTAGCAATCTGCAGATAATCCTGTGATGGCCCTGCAAGTGCTACCTTAATCACAAATGGTGCATATTAATGAAGGTCCTCAGCAGATGAAAGAGAATGTTAAAGAGTAGTTGAAGCTTGATGGATTTAATACAACCAACTTTGACTCATTCTCAGATTGAGTCAAACAGCTTCCAGCTACATTTCTTCAAGAGGGGGAGGGGGAAATCCCAGATGACAGATGCCGTGCAGAGCAAAGCCCTCACTAAAAGAAAAGAATAAATCATTTATGTACAGTATTCACTAAAAACTGCAGGGGGCAAGAGACTGCAGGTTTTCTTTTTAATAAGGAAGAAAAATGCGTATATAACAATTGCTGTTGCAAACGTCCACAGTGCACAGAAACTGAGTCTGGATTAGAGTCATTCACTTCCACAGGACAGAACATAGGTAAATTACTCCTGGGTCACTAACCTACTAATATTATCAGGATTGTCCTGTTACAAAACAAAAGAAATCTCTACCATTACCTTTTTAAACTGTGAATTTCTATCATTCAGTCCAAAAGGCACAGTTCCCTGTCCATGTGCACACAGTCCATTTCACTGAACATGGAAGAGGTCACAGAGTACAAACGGAGTTGCGAACAGGAGTGGTTGGGTGGGGTTTGCAGGAAGGAGGTCTCTGTCACTGCTGCTGGACTCATTAATTCAGCAAGGTCAGTGATTTTAGCAACTGTTGCCACAACTGCTTTCTGAGTAAGCTTTTTCACTTTTCCTTTTGAAACAAAACACAATTCTGAACAGCAATCCATTGGCTCTCAAACTTCATAAAGCAGAGCACCCATTTTTGTGCTAAAATATACTTTGATGGTCTAATTTATGGCAATAAATTGAAAATGTACACCACTCCTGAAATGATGACCCCATACTGAAATGATTCTCCCTCCTCATGTTATTAGTGCTATCACTTGTAGGTCTGTAAGCTGCAGAACCTTCTTCCCAGATGGAAAAGCCTCTGTGCCAGAGCCAGCCCTCCTGTCTGCTCCTCCAGGATCACTCAGGATGGGAGGGCAGGGGCTACATCCCTACTGCCATTCAGCCATTGCTGCTTGGTCAATGGTCCCTTGAGGACCATTAGCCACAGAACTCTGGAGAGGAGCTCTGAGAGACTATTCCTGACCTCTGGCTGCATCATCTCAAAGAAGGTGCAGCCTGTAACCATTTTTAGCCTCCTTTCCTGAGTTATGCTCTCAGAGGACAACTGCAGCAGAATACCTGGGTGTCTCACACTCTGAAGTAACAGAAGCACAACGCACCACATGCATTCTCAGAAGTGTATTAATCATTGTACGATAGGTTTTAATATTTCAAAGACATGATTCTTTCTTTCAGTAGTAACATCTGTTCTTTTCAGAGGGAAATTTGTGACTACTGACACTAATTGCACCAGTCTCAGTTAATGGAGCAGAGATCATCTCCATGCTTGAGAGTCAGCTAAGGGGCTAAGCTGCCATGCCATGTTTGTGGAGGCAAGAAAGCCCACCCAAATCCAGGTTCCACGAGGAAAAATGACCCCATACTGAAACATCAGGCTGTGGCTGGCCAGTCTGGTCCCTGTCAGAGCTCCAGAACGTGCATCACACCTTCCTCCTGCCATCACCAGCACACCACTGATTACCCCAGGCAAGGACTGGGCCCCGTGTATTGATGAGGGTAAAGTCTGAGGTGGTTGTTGGTGTTTCTCAAACATCCTGGCCTGGCATCTGTTGGAGGCAAGGAAACACAGGCATATCTTATCTCTCCAAGCCCTTGCTGCTATAGCTGGCGTGCACGTGTTGCTGTCAGCTAAACCCACAAACTGCCTAATGGCAGGTACATAATAGCCCATTAGTTCAGGTCTGCCTGGGATGCTGGCAGATGTTTACATGAAATTTTGCCCTGCTTGTCATAGCATATAGGACAGCCAGCACCTGGCAACCTTGTACCCAACAACACATTCTTTAATTGCTCTGAAGCAGTGGCAGCAGCTGACGCCAACCTTGTTAAACAAACAACAGGTTCTGCACCTGCCTGAGCAAAACCCTGACCCGTCTCCCAGCCAGCCAGTGGGCACACAAGGAGCCCTGCCTTCCCCCTGCACAGTGGCCTCAGGGATTAGTCAGTCTATCAGTATTGATTTGACCTTCAGCAAGAGAGGTTTGCCCTGCCCTTGTCTCAGGAGTATTTTACTGAGCCATGAGACATGAAAATCTCCCTAATTAGATTTCTAGTTTATGAGTTTATGGATAACCCTTGTCACACACACACACACACAGCCGCACAGACATACAGGCTCAATGATAACAAAAAAAAGTACTATGGCACAATAGCCAAATGCCTGTGCCTTGCAGAGTGCTTTGATACAGTACAGAACAATTCTGAGTTATTTCTGAGGATCTGGAGGCTTGGTACAAGATAGAACTTTTTATTCTCCAAGGAGTGAAGCTGTGCAAAAAGCCTGATTTTTGTTTGGTATAGCCATCAAAGATAAGAGAACTATGTATGCTGACTTGTAACAGGTGAGCTGGTACTCTCAAAGCCTACATGATTATTTTATCACTCTCTTGTCTGATTTAATTAAATCTTGGCATCTTATTAGGTTCTACAGTAAATACACTTGCCTGGATCCACAAACTTCTCCAATCAGGAGGAATAGTGAGGACAAGGAGTCTCTTACCTGATGCAAGGATATTTCCCCTCAGGTGCTTTTTCTTCCCTCCCCTTCATGGTGTTGAAGAAGATGTGCTCTGAGGGTCACTATGGCATCTCTTCCAGCCTCCAGCCAGTGGCAGGTACCTAAGGAGGCTGCACATGAGGCACAAGTGTATAAAAAGGAGTAAATGCAGAGAAAAGTCCTTGTTATTGACACGTAAGAAAAAAGCCACTGAAAGAGACGAAGTTATTACAGCAAAGAGAGTGGAATTCCAGGTGAATGCTAGTAAAAAGCGAGAAAATGCTGGGAAAAAGCAGAACCTCCCAAAAACATGACAAAGATCAAGATGGTCTCTTTAGGAGCTTTAAGGGGCTTGGTTTGGGAAGCACTCCAAGAGCAGAGTGCCGTGCTAATTGGGCTCTCTTCTTTTGATCCACAGAGCAAGATTTCCTCCATTTACACGTTTTCTTTAAAATTAAAAGGCAGAAAATACTTAGTGGCATTTCTTACACTGCAGTTTTAACACATAGACATATGAAGGACCATCTGTTGGGTCTCTCAGCTACAAGTGACATGAAAAGGTGAAGCAGAAGCACCACATCTACTTTGTAGCTGTATATTCACCCAGACAGAGGGATATATTAACCATGCTTTGGGAGCATTAAATTCCTGGCAGGGACAGGTTATTTACTACTGATAGCTCACAAAAGCAAGTTAGCACAGCAAATCCCCTTCACACAGTCCCACAGGGCTTCAGGTGTCAGTGGTAATCAAGAGACTATTATTGGCATGTAACTGGTTTTTCCCAATAAATTGTCATCAGCCTGCATTGCAAACACAGCTGATTGTAAATACAGTAAATGCTGTTAAAGCACCTACGTGCCACCAGTGACTACTGTCCCTTCTTGTGCTGTGCCACTCCAATGCTGCAGGGCTGCAACCACTGCCCAAGAAAAGCCTGTGTTTTTAATAGATCCCCTACTCATGACACACACAAGTGGCAGAAGTGATTTTACTGAGCAGCAGTGCAGGTTTTGGCTTAAGTAGCTCTGAGGGAATACTGTTGTTATACTTTGGCTGTTTGTGGGATCATGTTGCCTTCTAGTGGCTGGCCCTATTGCAGAAAGGTTTGGGATACTCTTCCACAAATATATAAGTGCAGGGTATCTTCTAAATTCCTTCTAGGAGAGAAACCCTGTCAGACATAAGTCATGCTCTGTGTTTCTTCGGAAGCACAAAAAAAGTTTATCAAGAAAACTTCTTTTTGACACACATTACTGTTTGAGTGTCTTCTAGGATAAATTTTTGGATGTGTTTTAAGCTCTCCACAACCTGTAGCAAGACAAAACAATGGAAATTTATCAACTCATGGTGCTGGATAGGCTTGTCTCTCCCACATAAGGGCAGAGAAAGAAGAAAAATTAAAAAAAAATAATGAAAGGTGAAGTAATTTCATTCAAAATACTGATGGCACAACAATCACAAAAACTAGAGCTGAAGGAGAACTCAGGGACAAGTTTTGCTGATTGGACTCTGAGAAGCAGGATGGTCTTCATCCTCTGTCCTGGGAAAAAACAGGTAATGATGAAAAGCATATATTTGTTGGGTAAATACTTAACTCAGCAGATTCAGGAAAACAGAAAGCAGGAGAGAAAAAGAAATGACAAAGTCAGATGGGGCAGTCTCCCTCCCCGACTTGGTAGAGGAAGAATTCACCAGTGATGCAGTTAACCAAAGGTCTTTTTATCTCTTCCACAATCTGCCTGAAAAAACAATTTCATCTGAAGCAGTCACACTTGAAAAGCAATGGCTGCTTCAACAAAACACTCCCAATGGGCTTGATATTGCTGGCCCATGTTATTTGCAGGATTGTCAGCAGGGTTGGATCCTAAAATACTTACCTAGAAATGCAAGAAAAATCATTACAAGAAAAAGAATTCAAAATGATGGTAGGAAAACAGTGACTAAGCTGCATCACTGAAAGAGAGAGACACATGAAGATGGCCCAAGCTGTGAATTATTTGAAGAAACGCAAATATAGAAGACAATTTTTTCCTCCTCTAATGTACAAGACCAAGGCTGGCAGAGGAGTGAAATAGGGGTTGAGCATAAAGAACAGAGAGAGAGGAAACAAAATTACAGCTGGAAATTAAAAGCAGAAGCCAAATCATTGGAGGAACAAAGACTGGATTGTCAGCTCACAGGGAGAAAGAAAATGTGACAGCAAGTAAAATGCAAGGTATCTGCTACAAGAGAGCTGAAAAAAAAATGAAAGCAAAATTTCAAGAAACTTGAAGGAAAGCTTTTCAATTGCACAGATTAAAAAGAGTTTAAGAACAGCTCTGTGGGTCTGGAGAGGAACCCAGTCACTGGTGGCGTGCACATTTTTTTATGATTCAACACCCCAACATGTCCCTCCTGCTTCAGCACATAAGGGTTTTATTATCTCAAGAGAAATGAGATCCTTGTTATTGAGGACTTCTGAATAACATAGTGTCATGGTTTTGCATAAAACCCTAATACATAGCTAATGAAATAAATGCTTCAATCAAAATGAGATGTCTCCTCTCAAACAATTTTACACATGTACCGAAGAACGTGATGTAAGAAGTCAGATTAGACTGTTGCAGCCCTCCCTCTTGGCTCAGTAATCTATGAATATACTTGCAACACATGGCTGTGTCATCCCCACCTGTTCTCCAAAACTCTTCTTGCACACATTGCATACATGGGGGAAAAAAGCAACGCATACATGAGCGGCAGCTGCCTTCACCACAATCTGCACGAGGTAAACATGACAGAGATGAGCTAAACACATGAGTATACCAAGAAAAATCCAAGTCTGTTTCTTCTATTCAGAGTTCCAACTGCTGACTCTTGAGGAACTGCCAGTTCAAAGAAGGCAGCTCATATTCCTTGAATATCCAAGCAGTGGGACTGCTGGAAATAAATACAGGTTTTAGACAGCTGTAACTCTGAATCTCCTGCAAAGTATAGGAGCATTAATCAGTGTACAGTGGCATACTTCTTCTCTTTTTTTAAGTCAAATGATCAAAAATAAATGTGCCTTGTGGCTGTGGCTTTATGTGTAGTAAGATTGAATGGCTTACTATGGTTCTTTTCCCAAATAGGCTGCCATCTGAGTAAGTACGGCATAGAATATTCCCTTCTGTTGGGCCAGCAACGGAATTGATGCATACAAGTCTGAATTCAACCTACCAACTAACATTTTCTTTTTTATCAAAGGCCATCAGCCACCTTTTTCCTGTCTTGTTAGATTCTTGGGTGACACCACTCTGCACAACCAATGCTGAATGATTTGAAACACAAAAATAGAGTCTTCCAAATTGTCACCTGCAAACTCAGGTCACAAAAAGAAAGAAAAGGAGAAGAACAAGGAGAAGGTGTAGGAGAAGGCGAAGGAGAAGGAAGAGAAGGTGGAATGTCAGAAAAATTTTACTAGCAACTTCCTTATTGGTTTGGTGCTTTGAGAAGGTCATGGCTTAAAACTTAGCACTGTTTTCTAATGAAATGTCACCTAAAATATTTATAGGGATACCTTTATAGGGAAAGAGAAAATACCCCAGACTGCCGTAATAATTGTGGGCTATCTAATGAGATGATCCTGGGTGTAATATGGACCAATTACATATAGTCCATAAGAAGTTATTTTGTTGCAACAGTCAACACCTTCCATGTGTGATCACTCCAGATGATTTGTTTTTACATACAGAAAAAGAGCTTGGTTGTGGTAAACAAAGAAGTGTATTTGGTACAGGGTAACTAATCATCATAACAGTCTGTCACTAATTGGAACACTCACTCTAAACCAAACAAATTTACCCCTAAACTATCCAGCTTGAAAATCAGCAATTCCTTTTTCCTCAAGAAAGATAAATAACATTCAATAATTTTTTATAAGCCTGATAAGGCAAAGGTATATTTAATAATTCAACAATAGGATCATTCCAGAAAGTCACAGCATACAAAAAATGAATGCATTAACGAGACAGCTTGAAAGTAGAAAAGAAAGTGGAGTTCAGGTTTTAAATAAAAAATCATTTGGATTCAGTTAGATGAAATAGTGCCAAAGGAGAATTCAAAATTCTTTTCAACATTCTTCAAGTTCATCATAGCACATTGATTGAAACCCACAATGCCTACTCCTTAATCTTCCAGAAAGGACTAATAAGTAACATAAGCAATGCTGAACAATATTAGTGCTCATGTCTATGAATTTAGATATTCACACTACCATTCTGCATTTCTAACTTCATTTACTTGTGAGAGACAAAAATAAAGGCTGGTAGCCCTTATGTCAGTATCCTCAGATAAGCCTCACAGGGGCAAGGTTCTATCCCCTTGTGGATGGAAGCAAAAGCTTTTTATTCCCAAGGAGGTAGTTCTTATTTACCAGTGTAAACTGTGCTAGAGCCACTTGTAGTGGCTCTTGCACACTTGTAGTGTAGTATATAACACTTCATTATTATTCTTCCCATATTGCCATGAAGACATAAAAATTGGTCTCCTGGTAACCTGTGCCTGGAGCCATATTAGCCTCTCTATTTTCAAGCAATGGGAAGTTCATTTCATGACCGTAAAACACCATCCTAGGCTCCAAAGAAGTGACAGCATGTGGATGACTGATCTCATGTGAAGAACCCTAAAATACAAGTCACAGAGCTTTTCTAGGAGGAATCCCATTCTAAACAAGGAGAGTTGATTCATCTGTTTGCTTCCTTTTAACCTTATTACCCACTCTCAAACTGAAGTGTTAAAAAAATATCATGTTTCTAAAAGTCATGAGGAACTGAGTTGTGCTTCATGGCATTTTGTGTACTGTCATTATCATATTCTGCCCACACTTGGAGTTAGCTAGAAATAAGAGAGCTCTGAATGAAAGCTAGACAGCATAAAGCTGGGCCCAAGCTAATAAGTCTTGTTGAGAAACAATTTTCTTTGTTGTTGCTGTACGTTGTTGACTCATTAGCATGGCTATGTAGCTTCAAGTAAGGCTGTAGCTGTCATCAGTGAAGAAAGCCCACATCTGCTCAAGGCATGTATAGACATATTTACAGACTGTTAATAAAATCAGAGAAAAGAAACAGAGGGTTTTTAAATTACAAACAATGGACTTGGTGCCTGTGCATCCACAGCACACCAGTCAGCACAGTCAGTTTGCTGTTAGTCAGGAAGCATCAACTAATCCTTCTATGTCATGTCTCACGGAGCATGTCACAGCTCCCAGAGTCACAGCTCTGTCCCTGTTCTGCTCCTGATGGACCCCGTGACTGCTGCAGGGGCCATGTTACAAAGTCAGCAATTGGCTTATGATTAATCTTAATTTTCCCTTACTAGTCATTGGTTTGGTCTCTTCTACAAATATTATCATTACATGCTTAGTAATCCTGATTTACAATAATGGCATATTATCCATTCCTAATTGCTATTCAATCTTAATTGTCGCCTTGAAACACGTACTTGATTAGATAAAGATTTAAAGACAAGAATCAGAGCAAGTGCTTAGGATGTCAGAACACTGAGGACAGGCAGGAGAAGATCTGTCTGTCAAATTTGGAGGAGGCAGCAGGGCAAGACAGTAGAGTATAGCTAGAAAAGAGTCTCCACCGTGCTTCCATGTGGAAACTCCATAGCTGTAACACCAGCTCCGCATCTGATGTTACAAAAAAAATCTCTCTGGAGTGTGAGACACCACATGTCAGAAGTGTACTGTGAAACATATGTTCATGTTTTCTCTTTAAAACAGAGTATTTCACATTTCTTCTTTTATGTATACTTTAGATTACAGATGAATCTATTGTACCAAAATACGGGCAACTGCTTTCCAACATGGGAGATTGCCTTCCATGTTCAGCCTCCATGATTTTGACTGTAAAGCATTTCAGCAGACTCTTGTATATTGATATTCATTACCTGTATTGTTTGCAAAACAGAAACGTGAACAGGCCAGTCAATATCAGCTCATATTGACCAGCTATTCCTACCCTGAAATAGAAATGCCAAGCTTCCATTGATTCACATTCATGCATTGTGTAAATATAATTTTAAATTAACGTGTACAAGAAAGAGCATGAACTGTTATTTACCATGTGGAGTAACCTGGGGATGCACTACAGCACAAAGCTGGTGTTTGAGACAGAGCTAGTCAATAAAATGGAAGGTATAATTTGCCACTGAATATCCCATGAACTCCAAATGTTGCTGGCTGCTACAAAGCTGTAGCCCAGTCTTGTGCTACCACCAGTAGCTCCCTGCAAGCCCTAGGTGAGGCAGAGAGGGTACAAAAAACTCCACATTCTACCAAGCTGGGTACCAAAATACCTCCTTCTTTTCTCTACAGCACACTAAAGAAACAGAATCCCACCTTGCACAACTGATTAAAACTCAAATCTTAGCTCACATGACATGGTCCAAATATTTCACAGAATCATAGAATATCTCAAGTTGAAAGAGAGCCATAAGGAGCATTAACTCCCTTCTCCAAGCAGGACCAACTAGAACCAAAGCATACGGCTGAGGGCATCCCTGGCATGCTCCTTGAACTCTGACAGGCCATGACCTCTTCCCTTGAGGGCCCGTTCCAGTCACTGATCACCCCCTCAGTGAAGAAACTTGATCTAAAGTCCAGCCTGAACTTCTCCACATGTATTTTCCATTTCCTTGTGTCCTACTGCTGGTCTCCAGAGAGCAGATCAGCACCTCTGCCTCTGCTGTCCTCCTTGGAGAAGTTATGACCCTCCAGCCTTCTCTTCTCCAAGTGGAACAAAACAATTAGTCTCAGCCACTGGTATTGTATCTTTAGGAAGAAGTTCTTCACAGAAAGAGTGCTTGGGCATTGGAATTGGCTGCCCAGGGGCCTGGTAGAGTCATCATCCCTGGAGGTGTGTAAGAAAAGACTGGACATGGCACTTTGTGCCATGGTCTGAATAACAAGGTGGTGTTTTTTCATATGTTGGACTCAGAGATCTCAGAGGTCTTTTCTAACCTAGTTGATTCTGTGGTTCTGTCTTATCCTCAAGACATTTTGCAATCTTGGTCACCCTTCTCTGGATGTGCTTTAACAGCTTTATGTCTGTTTTATATTGTGGCTCCTGACAGTGCACACAGCACTCGAGGTGAGGCAGTCCCAGTGCAGAGCAGAGCAGGACAATCCCTTCCCTTGCCCAGCTGGTGATGCTGTGCCTGATGCCCCCCAGGACAGGGTTGGCCCTCCTGGCTGCCAGGGCACTGCTGGCTCATGTTCAACTTGCCACTCACTAGGACCCCCAGGTCCCTTTCCACTGAGCTGCTTTTCATCTTCTTGCCCCTCAATCTGTAGGCGTAACCTTGTCCCAGTTGGACAATCCAGCACTTGCTCTGGTTAAATTCCATGCAGTTGGTGACTGCCCAGCTCCTCTCTATTCAGATCTCTTTGCAAGGCCTCTATACCACAGTTCCTCCTAATTTAGTACTATCAGCAAACTTGCTTATTGTACATTGGATTCTTGCACCCAGATCATTTATAAAAACACTAAAGAGCACTGTCCCTGAGACAGAGCCCAGGGAAATGCCACTATTGACTGGTTACCAGCCTGATGTGACTTCATATGCTATAATCCCTTGTGCCCTCCCTGTGAGCCAGTTCTCACCAACTGCATGATGTGTTTATCCAGCTGTGTGCTAGACAGATTATCCAGAAGGATACTGTGAGAGACAGAATCAAAAGCTTTGCTAAAAACCACAAGCCCCCACATCTCCCCTTGGTCAAATACATGGGTGACCTTGTCATAAAGGGGAATTAAGTTTGTTAAGCAGTTAAGTTTGTTAATTAAGTTTGTTACCCTTGTGAACCTATGCTAGCCATGACTAAGGACTGTGTTGTCTCTCAAGTGTTTTTCAGTAACTCCTAGAATAACCTTTTCCATAATTTTACTAATCACTGAAGTGAAATGGACAGGCCTGTATTATTAAATAGGAGTAGTCTCCTTACTCTTCTTGAAAAGTGGGACGACATTTGCCAGCTTCCAGACAAATGAGACTTCTCCAGACTCCTGAGACTGCTGAAAAATAATGGAGAGAGGTTCTGTGATGACATGACATTGGCCAGCTCTTTCAGTACCGTGGGATGAAGACCGCACTCACCCTCACTTTCAGGAGCACTAAAAAGACTTTTCAGCAATTTTTTCACCTGGGTTTGCTTGCTTTTTAACAAAATAAAACCCATTAAAAAACCCCAAGCCTAAAAGCAAACTGCTCTGAACAAACATTACCATTACAATGACAGCCTAAATGAAAATAAAATTATAATAAAAAAATAAAACCCCAAGAACTAAGTAGTTTGTTTAGGAAAAAAAATAAAAGAAGGAAAAAAGATTCCTTAGGCAGAAGAGAAAAAGGCACTCCAGCTGTCTCCTTGCCAAGTCAGGACCAGACCCTGATCCTGCAGCTCTCCAGTTCCACAAACAAGTTTCACTGTCACTCTGTTGGTGATGAGAAGGACCATATTTTATCCACCAGCACCCTGATGCTGTAAGATCTCTCTGCCCTACATTCTTATCTATTGAGGGCTCATCATCTAGTGTTTTCCAGGAAAAAAAAAAGCAGCTCACTGATGAGAAGAAAAAGATAGCACAGAGCAGCTGCAGCTGTAATTGGCTGAAGGGCTAACAAATGACCTAATATTCTCCTAGCTAGGATTTATCCAGCTGCTCACTGTTCTGATTAAATAGGACTAATCCATCAGGCAAATATTGCTTTGTTGATTCAAGAAATAAACTTACCTGTTTCTTAATTTTTCTTTAATTTTATTATTAGAAGATAGAGTGCCACTTCTGTAATCTAATGTTTGCTCTAAATTATTCATGGATAATTTTGTAAATTAACATATAAACCTACTCTCTTATGAAGCTGCTATTTCTGATCGTTATTTAAAATTGTGAATTAAAACAAAGCATAGGATGAACTAGTAAAACTCACAGACTTTTCTATCAGTGAATGTATTCCATATGTTACATGGTTTTTCCCAATATTTGACCTCTGAAATAAGCTAACAGTTATAACTAGCATTTGATTGATTGCTATATATACTTATAATTCTCCCATTTCTGAAAAATGCTCCTCATTCCAAGATAAATATGTCCAATTAAATTGTAATCAATATGATTTTCAGAAGTCATTTGGTCCCCATCATGAGAAGTAACATAAAAGGAATGTTAAAAATGGTTGAACTTTTGACAGTCCTCACTTTATTTCAGTTTCTCTCTCCTGATTCAGGGTCTCAGCATCCTGCCCTTAAACCCTTTCCCCTGACCACCTCACTGTGAACCCACCAGCCACACACCATTACCCATGGATACTCTGCTACTGCTGGAACAGAGCACTTTCCATTTCATCACCTTCTTTGTCTTAGCCTTCCTCATACTGAGGAAAATAATGATGCAAAGGCCCAAGTGTGGTGCTATGAAAGACTTTGATACCAGATAATGTACTACAGGATATTATACATTTGTTTCAGCTAACATTATGGGTGCAGTGCTAGTAAACCTCACTTGATCTGCTAAGTCCTGCCAGGAGAACCGATGTTAAAAATATTAAAAAAAGTAAAAATAAAAAAGGGGAAAGAAAAAGGGAGAAAGCGGGAAAACAGAAGAGTATGGGAGCTTCCACTTAGAGCAGTCTTATTATGCATACACTTAATGAGCAGAATGTTCCTTTTCCAGTGACATTTGTAAAAGCCAATTTCCAGCACTGTGCGTCTTTTTGCACTGAAATACACCACAAATCTTTCCTATCGAGCCATTCAAGAGCTTAGCTTGGATAAAAACAAACAAAAAATATTCACTGTGTCAGCACTTTCTTTCCTCCATTGCACAGGTGACCTCCATCAATATCATGTTTCACTTCTGTTCCATATGGCTGAGCCCGCGTTTCCGGACCTTACTCCCCATCAGGGCAGAGACAGGTACGGCTTCGGCTCTGGCATGTTCACTGGGGAAACCTGGAAAGAAATTGGAAATGCTGGAAGATTTTTCAGATGGAACCACTGGAATGGATCCTGGAAGAAGTAAAAGACTAGATAGTTTATGGATGGAAGATCCAACTTCCAAGTCTCTCTCTTCCTTTAAAACACACTTTGTAGTTTACCTACCAGAGAAATGGAGCAGCAATCAAAGCTGCAACGTGACTAATATTTCACCAGATGCATATCAGGTGAAATATCAGGACTTTACCAGATCCAGAGGGGCAGATAAAAGACTAGATTTTGGTGGGGCACTGGATCTGACTGACAAGGTGCATGTTTTGGCAATAGCAGTGTTCACTGTTTTGCTCTGTTCAAATGGAAAATCACAAATGTATTTCAAACTCATTGTAACTATAGAGTCAGTCTCCATAATCCTGGTGGGTCCCTGCCAACTCATTATAGTCTATGCAAATAATCAAAAGAATCAAAGGAAAGACTATAAAAATGATTACTCTCAGATTAAATTCATATTCTTGTTAATGAATCAAGAGTGTGCATGATGGAAAAAAAACCCTGTGGCCTTGCTTGCTCTGATTTCACATCTGCTCAAAACCGAAGGCAAAATAGAGACGATAACATAAAGTAAAGGTGCCATACATGTTAAGTGCAAGTGAATATTATTACTGAAAGAGCTGTGTGTAGATACATTTCTTCAGCAAGAAACTTAGACTTAGGCAACCTACTGTCTCGCCTGAGGGACCCAATCACCAGCCACAGGTTCATTTCAGCATTTCTGACATTTGGTCCTTAACTCTCTCTGACATCTGGGAGGCCCTTGGGACTTAGCCCTCCTGGCAGAACAGGAGGCAGCAGTTCCAGGGAATGGGTTTCTCCTGAGTAGAGCAATAATTTCCTCGTGCTGAAATTGTTGATTTTAGCTCACTGCTAAGATCACTCCCCACTTTCTATCTTCATCCTGAAGCTTATGTGAAACTTGTGTTCAGTATAAGGCTCTGAGAAGCTGATCTAAAAAGAAATGTCAAGGCTTTTACTGTTATAAGAAACAGAGCCTTATAAAATTGTGATCATTAAGCCTCCTCAGTCAAGTAAAGCAAGAAAGAAAATTATTTCTAAAGGGTTTAGTTAACAGATCTGAGTTTGCCATCCTGGGTAGCCGAGTACTGCAATAAAATGCCAAGTAGAGACTAATATATACTTACATCCTCCTAATTCCCTGGTTTCAATAAATCCAATATAATAAAATTGACAGATGCTATTTTGTCTACTCAAGTGATTCATGAAGGGGCTGGAACTGCAATGCTGCAACAAGATATGACATTTGTGCTAGGGTTTGGGGTTTTTTTAATAAAAAGAAATGACTGGCCAAAGACTTGTGATCTGCCTAGCACAAAATGACAAGCTTGTCACCCTTACCCGCAGAGGTAAGAGAATTACTAAACTTGGCTACTATTTACCTATGTATTGCCTACCCAGACTGTTATTTTGAAACTGCTGAAGAGAAAGTAAAATAAATAAAGGAAATAGTTGAAATTTAAAACTAAATTAGATATTTTTCATGTCGCCTTTCAAAATTATGTTAATTGGTATGCATTTTTAATGACAACATTAGCAGCAAGTAATAAAAAGTCAGCAGGATCTACACACAGATAAATAACAACACACTAATGATAATTACATAAACCTTCTGTATAGTGACATGCGGGTCAGGAATTGAATTTGCACTCTCAAATTGAATCATCTATCAGGGCCCCACATCATCAGTAACAAATGTCACCAGTAAGTTTCATTTCCCTGTGTTCAGACTGCCCTCATGGCTTTGTTTGCTAAAATCCAATAACAGGTTGTGTTTCAAGGCGAAATCTTGACACCTAATGGTACTCAATAGGAGTGTGATTGCAAAAGAGTAGCAAAAAGATTGCAAAAGCAGCATTTGATTTTTGAAAAAAGAGCCTATTTTCAGACACTTAGAGAACGTAATTTCAACTTTATTTTTTTAGGCATTTAAAAGGGCTTTTCCGATAAAAAAAGGACTGACTTAAGTGCATGTATTTACGGTTATATACTGACATAACTGCCTTGTTGAAATGGGACCTTTTTAAGTGTGTGACTTTATCAGTGAAGTTTTATAGACTGAGCAAAGAGTTCCTGAATTACTGAAATTAGGAAATTAGAAATACGAAATGAGTGAAGGCAAATGGAAATATTGCCTCTAGTTTCAGAGAAAATACACATTTTTACATTCCTTTTTTTTTGACATAATGGAATATGCTTTCTTGTCATTATGGAACAAGATGACAAAGTAGCTGAAAATAATTCTCATAAGATCAAATGAACATGGTACTGCCAAAACAGACCTTATTCTGTGGTAACAGGAAATATTAGGCAGAATAAGTCACATAATGTGAGCTGGTTTGGAACCCTGAAAATGGCATCTGCTCTGCCTCGCTTTAAGCACAGTCTGGACAATGTTTTGATTATAAAGCCTGAGGTACACTGATGTATGAAATAGAAAAGCTTGGCTGCTGTGCTGAGCACAACAGGCAGCATTTGCTAGCTGGGGGCTGCACGGGAGAAGGTCACGAGCAGCCCTGGGCAGGAAACAGGTGAGTCCAGCCAGCTCTGAAACTGGTGTGAGCATCTCATAACCTGCAAATCTTCAGTGTCGAAGGAGACGTGGTGCTTCTCTCCAATGCACTTTGGAAAAGGCGGCAACCACAAAGGTTGGGGGGCACACAGGGAGTGGATTTTGGGCAGATGTGGGAAGGAGCCACAGGGAAGAAGACATTTTGGGGCACAGAGGTGAGGCACTCTGCATATCAGAGTGGGGACAGCTCAAGGGACTGCAGTCTGGGAGCACTCCTGAGGGACTGTGGCCACAGAGGAGGGGGAAAATGAGCAAAGAAAATGAGCAAGGAACAGCAGAAAGAAACCATTAAGTGCAGGACCTGCCCATGCACCCATGGAATGGATAAGGAGGGGCTGAGGATAACACACAGCAAACCCGAGGCAGCATGATGCTAGTAAGAGAAGTAGAGATGTTTGCCTTAAGCCTGGGAAACAGGAAGGAAAGAGTTACTTTCTCATTTATGGTCCCCCCCACCAAATACCTGAATCAGAAGATGGTGCTAATTGACATTAAGTCAAGTAAAAATTCCTCTATTTGAGACTGTTTCACCCATGACACCTGTTTTCAGTTGTAATGGTTGAAACAGATAAGTTCTAGTGAAATGTTTGTCTTATAAACACACAATGGATGATGGAGAATTTGCCACAACTCTTGGTGCTTCAGGACCTCCTTACAAGAGTTTGTCAGTTTCCTGTCATTGTTAAAAACATAACTTTAAATTGCGCAGTTTAGCTTCTAGCCAATATATTTTTTACTCCTTCAACAAATAGTTATCTATTAAAAATCCATGTTCAAGTACTTTCTTTAACTAGCCTCAGTATTTAGATAATATGAACCTTCAAAATCTTTTATCTCCAGTCTCTTGGAAGTAATTTTACAGTTATTTGGCAACTTCTTGGACCAGAAAACTTGGTACAAAGTTTTCAAAGTTATTCATCACTTTTGGACACCTGAATTGGTGGTCTTTAGTGGCAGTTGCACAAAAGCCAAATAAAGAGTTAATACCATCTCTACATTCAAATTTAAATCAAACTGGAATTGTCTATTGCCAAAAAAAAAAAAAAGAGACTGATATTTACAGTGTGAATTCAATAAGCTGTTGCTCAGTTTTCATGAGAAAAATACGAATTTCTTTTCATATTGCAGGCACAAAGACAGAGGTGAAACCATAGTTTCCTGAAAGTCAAATTACATTTTTGAAAGTACAGAATGGTTCTTAGGAAGACTAAAATAAAGATAAGGTTAATTACATATTGAAGTGCAATTTGTATTCAAAGTTAAATAATGGGGATGTACATTTAGTCAAATGTTTCAAACAAAAGGGAAAGAATTGGCATTTTCTTTCTCGGAATAATCTGTCTACTTTTATTTTTAATTAAACTAGCTATATCAGGTATGTATAGATCATTACAATAATGAAAAAAATCATGCATAAATCTAATAGTCTAATGGAATATTTCTCCTTTTGGATATTTCTTAATGGGGTCAGAACTCCAACTTGTGATGTTGGGAAGTTTTCTTAACCTAAAAACCTAAATCCAAATGCTTTAACAGACTTGAGAAGCCAGAATTCTTAGCACAGACTGCAGAAACACGGGTGATTAGCCCGACAAAAGGTTGCTCTATACATGCTCCCCTCCACTTAAATAAATTCCTTGAGTCCAGTCACCTCTCCTAAAGCAATGACAAGAGATTGAAAAGAGGAAGAAATTATTGCAGACACTTGAGATCCTGTACAAACACTTTTTTTTTTAAACAAGTATTATTCAGCATTACTTCTCTTGAATACAGTATACAACGTGTTCAAAAGGATGGTTTTTACTGGAAATGTCATCTGGACTCTACCTATAGTTACCTCTTCAGCATACCAAGCACACCTTGGAATTCTGCTCACCAAATGTCTTCATCAAGTGTTTTGGGAACCAGTAATTCAGTTGTAAATCCTGGTCATCAAGATTGATAGATCAGTTAATACCCATGACAGGAACTCCATTGCCTTATACAACCTGAATAGCAGAGTCCTGAGGCAAGCCAGAGGTGGTATGAACAGGATGGCCACCAACAGAACCTTCCTTTTTCTTTCTTCACTGAGTGTTCCTTCAGCAGAAATTGGTTGGGACCATCCTTTCACACAGCTCACATAAACCAAGATTAAGATGAATTATGCTGGGACTTGTGAGACTGCATAAACAGTTTTTGTGGGCTTTTTCCCCCTGGTTTGTAATTGAGAAACAAACAGAAGAAGGATATTCGAAAGCTAAATAGTGAAAAATAGGAGAAAACAATAATGAATAATAACTAGTAATATTACTAGTTATAAATAATAATAATAATTATGAGAATAATAATATTTTCTTTATCATAATAAAGTCTTAGTTGAGTGTTAGAAGGAAATTTCCCCCATCTTTCTATGCATTTTTCCATGTCAGCTCTGAGACAAAACTGCAGCAACAGTGGTATGAGGTTTTTAAACACTGCTGTATCCTGAGGAGTTACACTCACAGACCAAAGCAGGGTGGAAAGTCCAAAATAAATATAAGAGAAACAGGGAGTCCTTGTATTAGAAAGATGAAATTAGAAAGAAAAGATAACACCTTTATTCCCAAAGAAAGGAGGTCCTCACTCATTCATGCAGGTCTCCTGCTGCTGGCTCTGCTTGATTACGATTTTGTAGGCATCGGCCATTCTTGAGTTCAGATAAGTCATCCTTGAAAATCAGCCAGTCCTTCTGAACTCTGGTTTTCTCCAAAGCTGTATCCCATGGGGTTCTCCCATGCAGACCTTTGGACTTGTGGATGTATGAAAGAATCACCCTCATCCTAAACACATCCAGCTGTGTCTCCACTATCTTTCGTAGATAAGCATCACTGAGAAATGAGCGCTTCTCTCAAAGGCTCGTCTCAATGTTAGTAGCCAACAAGTGTTGAACAAGTAAAACTTCAAGGAACTAAAAAAATTAGAGCAAAGGCAGCAGATGCAGGAAACACAGCACCACTGGACAAGTCAGAGCAGTAAAATGAGAAGGAAAGTAGGTATGGAAGAGTTAGAATCAGAGGGTTAGAAGAGGAGCTGGTGAAAGGTTACATTTCCAGGGCAGAGGAGAGATCGTGAAAAGCTGAGAGCGTTGATATTGTGGGTCTTCTTGCCTGAGGAAAAATACAATACTGAAACTTTGCAAAAGACAATGAAAATTCCAAAATGTCTTGTAAATACTGGAGAAAGGAATTCTTGCCTCTTTTAGAGATCTGAATTTTTCTTTCTGCCTTTTGTGAAATGAATTTGGTCTTTCAGAAGTATAGCTGACTAACACAGCATGTTTAGAGAGAAGAACCAGATTTTACTGAAATAGAATTGAGGTGCTAGATGTGCAACGCTGAGCCCAACAGTATAAATGAGCTACATCTGTATTTTCCTTTTGAGAACATAAGCTTGTTAAGCTGTTGAATGAGAAAAAACTGAGAAACACAACCATGAGGAGATCATGAGTAAAATCTGCAACTATGTTAATCTTACACTTAACAGCTTTTCAGCAAAGCACAGCAGCAAATGACGGAAAGAAGAATAAGATCAAAAGTTAAAACAATTTTTTGCGCAGACTCAGCCTCTCTCTTAGGGTTACCATATTACTGCCTGAAATTTTCAGGCTAAAAGTGTGTCTCTAGTGCACATGCAGCAATTCTGATATGCCCACATTCCCTGGTGACTGAGGTATGCCTGTAAAAGTGATACATCTCAGACTCCTTGTCTGCTTGTGCCTTCACACGTGACCTAAGCAACTCATGCACGGGAAATAAACCCTGTGCATCCTGACAGACATTTTGGCTTCTTCTGTGACTGTAAATTAAGAGGCGTCCAGGACATTTTTCAGCAATTAAACACAGTCTTGCCTACGCATACACTGTAGGAACAACTTCTGCTGAGGTTCTGGCCTGCACCAAGAAGCACCATTCCATAAAGTCCCAGGGCTGCCTCTGCTAGTTGGCCTTGGTGCTCACAAACATTTCCAGACACAGGCACGAACATTCCCAGACATCACCAGTTTAGTCAGTATGGCCTGCTGTCCACATGGACTGCAGGGCAAGGTCCTCCTGCCTACCAGGACAATAATTTCAGCAGAAAAAGTCTTTGGCAGATACACTCTGCAACTGCAATGAAACTTACATGCATACTGCACACAAATGCATGTGTGCATTAAGAGGCAATCAGGATTACCTCACCCATGCACTTTGGCACAGTTTATGTGCTTGTGCTACACAACTCTGCTTCATTCCCTGTTGCTCCAGAGTGAATACGGTGAATTCATGCAACTCTTAGTAGAAGGATGAGTACAAAGTACATCATTAAGTTTTGGAGTGCAAGCAGACAGACAACTAAAGAGTAATAATTTTGAAATATAAAGAAAGGTTATTGTGTAATACCAAGTACTTTTTAAATAAAATCCTATCATTTAAGCAATAATAAACCTACTTCTCTATGCCATCGATTGTTTATAGGAGAAATTCTCTGTGTATGAATCCCATACTCTTTAATAACGTGTTGCATCAAGCAGAAGAAAGATTATTTTTGAGGCATGAACAAGGAATGTTTACCTTTCTATATGTCTGATTAGTATTTCTTTTTTTCACTCTCCTGCATCTGCCAAAGCTGAGACTTCTCCTGCTTGGTCAAATGATAGAGAATTTATTTATTTTCTGCAACAGCTCCTTCTTCCTATCAAAACATAAACAATGCCAGTGGTTTTCTTTATTTTCTGTGTGCATGCTTTGAACCAGCCTTTACTTCATGTACATGTGCTTTACTCCTTCTGCATGAGGAGGCCCCAAACCATATATTAACATTAGAGGAAATAGATTCTTTCTTCTTGACAAGGGACAGAGATCTATCCATGGGTAAAATGAACATTAAGTTGATTTAGAATCCTGCAATAGTGAACTGGTACCCATTTACACTTCCTAACATGGGAGCAAATAACTACCAGCTGTACAGCCACAGAAAACCAGTCAAAAATACTAAATTCTGCAAAATGTGTAAGAAAGTGAGGAAGTACAGCTAATTTTAATTTAGTGTTTATGACAGGTGAATTAGTTCTTTGAAATTATTTTTGTGTGGTGTATAAAAGGGATTTAATCCCTCAGGCTCTTCATGTTTTAGACCAAACAGACATTATGCTCACTATTTCTTTATAATTTTTCTGTAATTAGCATTACAGTTAATTTTCTGATATTCAGTATAGACCCTTCTTTTTGTTTCAGGACTAGCTTTACCTTGATAAACAAACTATTTTCCTCATAGTTTGTCTTTATGATCTGAACATCATAGCTCCTCTCTTGTGTATTGTATATTATTGATCTTGAATACCTTGAAATCGATTTTACATTTTAAATTTTGGAAATTTTCAATAATGGTTGGGAGGTATTTTAATATTTAGCTTAAAATTACATGATGGGTTTGGATTGTCACAAAGTTTTTTGGTGTTTCTTTTTCAGTTCAAACAAGGTTTTGAAGAAGCAAGTCAATTTTTACTGCAGAGAAGTGATAAGTGATATCCAGAGGACAACTTTTAACAACGTTAACTCTTCTGGAGCACTTCTTTCCTTGAGGAAAAGTAGTACACAAAAAATGATAACCTATAGTACAAGCCTGTAATGGTGAAATCAGAAATGCCAAACAAAAAAATTAAGTTTGATCAGGAAAAGACATTAAATACAACAACAAAAACAGGAATTCTTGATGGACATCAGCAGTTAAGAGGAACAGCAAAGTGCCAGCTGGTCAGCTACTTAAAGGAGAGGGAAAACCATCTCTAAAAATATTGATTATTATCAGATAATTAACAAAATTAATTATGTCTCTGGGGCAGAGAGAAAAGGGTACATCTCAGTCTTAAATAAGTTTGAGAGAACACCTATGAGCTATGTGTTTTACACTGATATGACCATCAGGACTGTCACTGGGTAGCACTTGAAGTCGAGCTGATTCTGCCACAGGACCACCAGGACTTATTTTCCAGAACCTGTGAAATCAGGTGATTCAGGGAAAACTGGGGAAGGATGAACATAATAACCACTTAGATTTCAACAAAACAGAAGGAGTGACAGCTCATTTAATCAGCTTCATTTCATTCTCTAGAAGAGTGTTAGCACAACTCAGTGGTTTATAAGCACCCTTGGAGATAAAAAAAATAAACCAGCTATGTATGGTCAATATGAATTGGTCAAGAAGAAGCTAAACCAACTCAGTCTAATCTCCCTCCCTGAGAGAGTAGCAGGCTCTGTGGATTTAAGAGCAGTAGATCTCACATTTAAATTTCAGTAAAGCTTTCAGCATTATTTCCATGACATTTTCATAAGTAAACTGGAAAAATAAGGTCTATGCAAGACTGTAAACCAATTAGTCAAAAATTGGGGGAAAACTATCCTTACACAGCCATGGCAGCAACCACAGCAGAGTCAGTTCTGGCTTGGCTCGGATTCCTTGCAGCATTTTAGTCAATGAGATGAGTGATGAGACACCAAGTTCTGAGCAGAAGACTGGGTTTGATGACTAAGTGAGGGCCCTTCAACAGGAGTTATCCTGTGATAGCATGGAATTTTCTGAATTTGCAGATGATACCTACCTAGGAAATACTGTAAGCTTCTTGAGACATAGGACTGGATTTTTAAAATGATTTGGACAAGTTCAAGTTATGGTTTAAAAGCCTATAATATCACTAAGTACTGATAAACAGAATATTCCATACTTAGAAATAATTCTTCAAATACAGTATGGGGAAGAAGCTAAAAGCAGCTTTACTGAAAAGGATGCAGGGGGTTACTGGGGCCTAACTGAACCCAAGTCAAACAGGTCATTGACAAACCAAACACTGATGTGGGACACAGGGTACAATTTTAGCCTCTAGGGCATGCAGACCAGTCCCACCTTTCTGCTCAGCCTCAAACTGAGATAATGGGTTCACTCTCAGGATCCAAAACCAGAAAGAATCTGAACTAACTGGAGGGAGCCCACAGAAGATCAATGAAAATATTAGGAGTTTTGAAAACATGACCTATCAAGAAAGGCTGATTAGCAAGAGTATTTAAATTAAACAATGGAAAAGCAAGAGAGAAAAATGAGCAGCCTAGATATCTAATAGACTGCTGGAAAGAGTATAGGAAGAAGTTATTTTCCATGCCTGTGAAGAGTAGATAAGACTGAATGGGGTTAAACAGCAGCAAGGAAGATCTGGGTTAAACATTAGGATAAGCCCTCCAATTAAGTGTAAGAACAGTGAAGTACTGAAACAAACTGTCCATGAGTGAAGGCCGTGCAGGGTGAGTGAAGCAGATCTTCACCACCACTACCAGCACCACCCTCAGCAGTGTGAGACTACTGAGGAGCACCAGAGACAAGCTGGCCTTTGGATTTCTGGCAATCCTATTTCTTAGGTTCTAAATTATGTGAATAAAATCAGCCTTACTTTTTCAGCAGAAGAAATTCTGTAATACTTAATCCTGATTTAAATGTACTTCATAGCCCACTTTTCTAATGCTTTGCTCTGCTCCAGTTGTCCTTAATATTTTTATTTTTGTAACCATGTCACAATCATCAGATGCAAGAGAGAAGAACTCCTTGTGACTGACACCTCACACATATTTATTTCTATTCCTCACAAGAGTTATTTCATTTTCTGCCCAAGTTTCCCTAAATCCTTTTTTATTAAGTATTTGAGTACCACTGGCACCATTGTACATATAACTCCTCTTTGCTGTCACCTTCACACTTCATAAAGTTCTTGACATTATTTCTCAAAAAATTTAGAAGATGCCGAATGGAGAAGGTACCTTCCCCAAATCCAGCAATTCTCTTCAAATTCCATTGAATCCCATGGCTATTTTCACTGCCCTTTCACTTGATTTTGAAGGAATTGAAAAGACAAAAAAGATTTCTCCTCCAACTTAGATTAATTCATTCTAGGCAACAAGATGTACCTATCTGAAATAGGTGACGCTGAATGTATGTCTGGATTTCTTTTCGAGCTGTCCTACACAACAAAGATTAGACTAATTAGACTTGTATGGCAATGCAAGGAAGTAATTTTATGAGCAGGGAACTAATGTTCTGAAACTCCTATTTTAGGAAATCAAAACAAAGACCATTAATGTGAAAAATATTGATAATACAGTAACTTAAATCTTGTAACCAGAAAAATACCTACAAACATAGTTTTTAAGAGCCATGAATTTTTGTGATTTTATTCTATCAACTAGCTGTGGACTGACTTTTCCTTCAATATTTCAATTTCTCTCTGAATTTAGAGCTAAAACAGGTGTTCTTAATGCTTGCAATTCTACAGATACTGAAAAATTAAAACAATTGGCAGGATCACTTGAGTTGGACTGGATGATCTTAGAGATCTTTTCCAGCCTTAAAAATTATATGATTTTATCTTTGTTGGTTCTGTTTTCCTGATATTCTGAGGACACTTTGGGCTTGGTGAACTGTAAATGCCCACTTCTGGATGGAACTTGGGACTATGGTCTGTTCTGACTCCTGCAGGTCAGCTCCTGCTCACCGTCATTAAAAAAACTGAGGCGGAGACTTTTCCACTCAATAATCTAAAGGAAGTCGAGGAACGTGTGTGACTGCATTTCCACATCTAGTTCTATTATGTCCCCAAAGACTCCATCTTACTCTGCACAATGCAGCAGTAAATGAGTGAAGATCGAGGCACTGCCTACAAGTCTCTCCACCACTGTCCAGACTTGCTCCTTTGAATGTCAGAAATTCACCCAGCAGCAGCAAAGATTCTGGACTTCTCAATCAAGGAGAATGAAAAAGTGATTTGCTGAATGGATCTGAGCAGTTGGGAATCAGAAGCAAATAAGACCAATATTTAGTAAAGCTTTTAGCTTTACCAAAGAAAGGACCAATATTTAAAAAACCCCTCACATCTCCTCCTTTATATTGATATCAACAGTCATTTATTTTCTCAATATAGCAATGATTTCTTATTAATAGAAGCCAACTATCCGGTATAATCAGTGTATTTCCAAATCTGTTCTTTTCTATGTGGGATATTAAACTATTCTCTGTCCTGCTGGCAGATGCATGAGGATTCCAGAAATATTTGAAGAAAGCTCTGTTTTTGTTGGAAAAACACATGGATAAAACTGATAGATGAAATAAGCTCTACAAGATCAGGACAAAAGACACAGCACAGAAAGATGACCTGTACATAGAAACTCACATTTACCCAGTGTCATCAGCTTCCAAAAAGAACAATCCAGGTATTTTGCCCCCATGACTATGTGAAACAACCGTTGATATCATCACTGATGGTGAATCAAGAGGCCTCTCCCAAGCTCTGAGCACGAACCTTCAATACTTTAAAGCAAGTGCCTGACATTTAACTGAGATAAGCTTCTCTTATCAGTGCCTCCTATGTATTTGCAGAGTGCCAATGTCCAGATTCCTGAATTATCTCAATGAGTGTGGCTTTATTTCTATGTCTAGCTCAGTTTCTATAAAAACCTGGCCATACAAATAATGTATTCTGCCTCCACAAGCAGTTACCAGCAGGTAACACATGACTATCTACCTTCCTTAGCACGGAAAGCTGTCTCCAAGGTGGTGGTGTTCCAAAATATTTTAACTGAATAGGTTTAGATTAGATTTGGGCAGGTTTAGATTAGATATTAACAAGAAATCCTCTACTGTGAAGGTGGTGGGATACTGAAACTGATTGCCCAGAAAAGCTGTGGATGCCTGGAAGTTTTCAAAGTCAGGCTGATGGGGCTTTGCACAACCTGGTCTAGAGAAAGAGTGTTTCTGCCCGTGGCAGGGGAGTTGGAACTAGATTCCTTCCAGCCTAAATCACTCTATGACTGCACGTTGGTGGTCCTTCCACTGCAAGTCCTGCCATCCAACAAAGGCCAGGCTCGATAACAGCACACCAAGCTGTGGTAATACCTTCATATCATATTCTCTTGAGCACCTCAGTACAAAGAGCTTTGTTCTGCCACTCTGCATCCACGAGTGACAAAGGAAACTGTGGGGTGGGGGAAAAAGAAGCTCTGGCTCTGGCCTGGGGAAGAATTTTTTCCAGTGTATCATTGCTTCAATTCCAGACTGCACAACTCAGACAGTGCCAAGAGCAGGAAAGGGTGATGTGAACTTCAGGGCATAATTTCTACTGAAAGCCAAGTTCCAGGACTAGGGAGGGGGAAGGAAGGCTTGTTTTCACTGCAGCTGAAGCTCTGTACGAAAGGAAGACGAACCCAGAAACGCTCTGTGCTGGCGGCAGGCTTTCTCCGTGCTGTGCACTCCTGCCGTGGGACAGGGATGCTCGGAGACCACAGCAGCCTGTTTTCTCCTGGTGCCAGGAATGCTCGGAGACCACAGCAGCCTGTTTTCTCCTGGTGCCAGGAATGCTCGGAGACCACAGCAGCCTGTTTTCTCCTGGTGCCAGGAATGCTCGGAGACCACAGCAGCCTGTTTTCTCCTGGTGCCATCTGCTGGCTGAAGCGCCAGGGTAAGGCTGGGCTCGCCCAGGCAGAAACAGCACACCAACACAACAGCAATCACAAGGCTTCACTTCCCAATACTTACAGGGTCCTTAGAAAACCCCTAAGAAAAACCGAGTACTTATTTTTTAAGATGGAATAAAAAGTGCACAAAATTATTTTACAGGTTTAAAACTAGGGAAAGGACAAAAGCCAATATTTAGCTAGTACAGCTTTAAGAAAATTATTTACATTACATTGCTTAGATGAAAAATAAAATAATTTTTAAAAAAGCTGTTACTGCCAGAAGCAGAGCTGGTCCCTGCTTTTGCACAGGTCTATGCAAAAAACCCCCAATTCTAACCAGAACAAACTAAGTTAAATTATCTGCATGACAGTAGATGTTGAGGGGGTTTGCTAGATGGGTATTGGATATGAAAAAAACAGCACTGAATTATAAATTGCAGAGGTTCATATTGCCTTCTTTCTGCATTTGGACAGATTTTGGCAGACAGGGCTGTCATCTGCTGCTAACAAGACCCTCAGATGGTATCACATCTGAAATAATAACGACAGGAGGCTGAAAAAAGATGGTGTTTAGTTCCGGTATTTCTGAGCAAGCTTGTGAAAAAGCTGTTTGTTGTTCATCCTGCAACATTTTGCACCCTCAGCATCAGTACCCAAAGCTCTTTTTGCAGATTAACATGATGGAAATGGTGTGGTTTTTTTGTATTTTAATATAATGGCTACTGAATTTCCATCTCAGAAAGGCCTTCCAGACCTGAAGAAGAAACTGCTTTGAGGAATAGAACTTGGACTGGTTGCCTTTCATGTACCATGGACATTTAATTTCTTCTGCTGTGGGAATGGGAAATCAGGGAAGCTCATGCTGGGATGGTTGCTGTTGTGAAGGATGTTCTGGATGGGGTTGCAGACAGAGGTAAAGCACTCAAATACACCCAGCATAAACTACTGAAAGCAATATAATCACTTTCACCCACAAACTATTCTACTTGAACAACTTAGTACACAACACCTACCTTTATTTTACTAGTGTAAGATGATTAATACTTGAATTACATCAGAAGTCATTCAAACTGTGCCTTACATCATGTACAAAGGGCTGATTTCTCTCTAACATTTCTAGTTCATCAATCTGTACATACAATGGACGCGCACAAGGAGGATCTCCTGCCTAAGGCACTGAACATAGAATAAATAAACAAATGACAAAAATTATTTTATCTCTTTATTTTTTTCCAGAATATTTTAATATTGAAGCCCAAGTTGTTATTTTCAAGGGACAGGGAAAGGGGAAAGGAAAGGGAGAAAAGGTATGAAGACAAATTATTTTATTTAATTTATGGTTTTGTGAATGGTCATTTTTGTAGGCAACAAAGGGTTGTTTTCTTAAAAAAAATAATAAAACAAACAGCACCATTAAAGAAAGCATGATCCCTGAATTCTAAACAAAACACTGTCTTGAAACACAAAAAATTGCTAAAATGCTTGTTTCACCCAGTCACGTGGTGGGGTAACAAAGCAAAGCATAACAGCATTAAACTGTAACAATCTTGCTGAAACCAACTACACCCCCTTCTGAAAATTCAGAGAACCACTTTCCGAGCTTGTCCTGTGGGGATAACATTTTCTTTGGTAGAGAACTGAAGGAGGGTATTTACTTCACTGAATGCAGATAGAAAAAGTATCTATGCACATTAGGGATCTCCCCAATAAATCTGTATTTCTCATGCATGTTAGGTACGAGTGGATTTCACATTGCTGTTATACTGCAGGAGTAATACTGCCCTATAAAGGCATAGAATGGCTAATGTTGAACAGATGTAAACATTCAGAATACTGACAAAAAAAAAAATACATACACACAAAAAACCCTGTACTGAAAATGTGAACCAAGTTAAGTTTCCATAAAGCAGAAAAAATATTTTACAGCAGTACAAGAGAATTATGGCAACAAAGTAAAGCACTTTTCTTGTAACATTCATGAACAGTACAAATACAACAAAGTTATTCTACGGACTAAATTATTCTTTAACTATCAAATATAGTACAAAGCGAAATATTATGTGCTATAAAAGAAGCATTAAATTAGACTAAAAAATGCCTTTTTTTTTTTCTTTTCGTTGGTTTTACAGTGACAAAGCATGATGACCGAAGACAACAGGATTTCATAGATTCAGAAACATTTAGCTACACAGGTCCATGATAAAGCCACTGAATATTTTGCTGCTTCCCCCTCAGTGTTCTGCAGAGCCACGGAAGACGAGCCGCTGCCAGGAGACTGCAGAAGCCATTCAGTGTTCAGAGCAGGGCCCTTCATGTGCATCAGCTAAAATGATCCCTTTTGGTGACACTTCTCAGCTCATCTCAAGTGTTTATCCTGGTACTTCACCACACCTTGGAGAAACTGCTAAACCAGAGGCTACAATAACGATTCTGAAATTGTGCGTGTGTTCATAAGGGGAAGGGGGTGCAGCATAAGGTAATTTTACTTCAGAAATTGCATTATAAAGCACCATATGCACCAGCTTAAAAACTGTGCAAGGAATTGCAGGGCCCTGAAAAACCATCTGCACGTTCTGTAGCTTACCCTGACAACATGCACCACCCTCAAGAAGAAAGTCTATAGTACAGAGAATACACCTTTTGCTTTATGGCTCAACCTTTATTTTTGTCTTTTAAATGCTATTTCATGTACTAGATCTCAGCAGATAAATAAAATGCAAACAGGGAGCATCCAGTTCACCATTTCTTAATTATTTTTTTAACATTATTTCAAAGGGAGTTTCTGCTTGGAAAATTATTTCAGAACAGAAACACACAAACACGCTCACTGCAAATGCCCTAATGTTATCTGCATATCTCACAGGTATGCAATTAAAACAACAAAGAGGGAGAAAAGAAAAAAGTGTTTCTCCCTCTCACCCAAAAGTGCTGCTCCAGGGGTAGGAGTAGGGGGACAATTTTGGAAATTTAAAAAAAAAAAAAAAGGTAAATTATACATGCTGGACACTGGGACACATACGTATGTACACACAAACACAGAGCAGTGTGTTCTTAAGTAATTCTTTCACCACTTTTCAGTGCATAAACTATTAACAACCCACGGTGCAAACAGCATGGTCATTAGGACACACAATGACATTGAGCCTGAAACCTGAACAATCAAACAACAAAAAAAGGAGTAATTCAAAATTAATGTCTAAATGTGACTGTGTTCTTACCAAAGGACTAGAGTCACTCTCCCCTAAGCATTTCTGTGATACCAAAATCCATGTAAGGTTTTCAGTCACGCTAGGATTCAATCAGGCTCTCACATCACCGCGGTTGCTCTTGAGCATTTTCACACCCTAAACCTAATCCGTAACAACACTTCACCACTGTTGCTAGCTAATTGCTCGAATTTATTCCCGGTGCAACTCCAATGACTCCAAAATGAAAGGAGTGGAACTGCACTGTGGAAGAATTTGGTCAGTTGTGTAATGTAACATAGCACCATCCAGTCTAACGCCATTTTAAATATATTTTATCATGACCTCACACATGCAAGTTGCAATCCTGATACAAAAATGACAATATGTCATGAATGAGTGACCTACCACATTAGTCACACTCTCACCCCTTGAACAAAGGAAAACTATTTTGTGGCCGGAATTTATTTCTGTATTATGTCAGTCAATACAAGAACTATTTCAAGATGCAAGTACAAACAAATACTGACTTATGTGCTGTGGACAGGAAAACCTGAGCTAGAAATAAGGATTCCCACCAGGCTTACATAAACATAGGTAAATAGAAGTCTAAGACTGGTTGCTCTCTCTTTTTTTTTTAAATAGAAGATCCTAGCTCTACCAAGTATAAATACAATGCAATACAATTCCAATACAAAGGCTCCTCAACTATGAATCTGATATACATTATCTGACTACACTCATGCTTACTCATGAGTATTGCCCAGTCGCTGTTTTGCCAGCAGCTGGCATAGCAGTGGATGCTAATTTTCACTTGGTTACTTTTACGTTTTCGCTTGGCTGGCTTATTTTCCTACCAGAAGACCTGAAAGTGCTGAGAAGCCGTTCCTTAGTTCACATGTCATATTAAGGAGCACTTTTGTATAGAAAAAAAATGTATTATTGTATCAGCAACAAATTTGTTAGTTATTACAAATGGCCTTTGTACCACAGTGTCAAAAATAATATTGATATGTTGCTAATTACAATAAAAGAGAACATCAAGGTGCACCATAGAGCTTCCTATGACAGGAATGTATGTTGAAGATATTCCAGCTCACTTTTAAGACAATAAATGGCATTTATCATGTTTGTGAAAATGGTCCCGCAAGAAAATAAATATGGTTCCTTCATTCAGCAGAACCTCACTAATATGTCCCCGAGTCGGGGAGACCGGTTACAGCTGATGAAAAGCACACCAACAAAGATCAGACAAAAGAATTATGCTCTAAAATATAGCATACTTTTAATTTCCTAAACGTAGCTCTATCATTCACATTAGTACTTCAGAATGAAACAGTTTACTGCATGATGAAACCAAGCAGTCTTACATCTCACACATTCTTACTACACTGCTCTCCTAAAACTGTGCAGGGAAAATCAGTTTTCTTGGGCAGGCTGTAAGGTCTTTGGATTAGTGAGGTTCTACTGTGATGGTAAAAAAAACCTGTTTCTCTTGATGCTGACATTTGGGCAGATCCAACCACATATTGGCAGATGGATGACTTGAACTCCACATGTTGTGTCCTTGAAGTGGGAGTAAAGAAAAACCCAAGGTGTTTTCATCTCCCCAGCAACTGCATGTGCTTTATCCCTTTATAATATTTTCATTTTAGGTGAATAGGACTCCAAAATCACCATTTTTCTTTTCTGCTGTTATGGTGGCTAGCACATCTGGAATGCAGCTATAGTCCTGAATGTAAATACAGTACTCGATAACTACTGAAGGTTACTTTAAAGATGCAGTATCCCTTTAAAAGTACATTTTGCTTCCAAATTTCTAAAAGGAGTCTGACTTCCTTTGAGGAAAAAAAGTGAGTGTTGTCAGTACTTCTAAGAATTACTTTAAATGCCAAACTCTCAGATGTTATTTAAATAGAGTAACTCACATAAGAGGAAAAAGAAATTATAAGCCAACATTCAACCAATATGCAATTAAAATCTTTCCTTATTCATTCATCAGAAGAATGCATCATTTTTAGGCCATGGAAAGGCTCAAGAACCAATGGCCTATGTCTGACAACCTTAAGAACCAATGACCTATGTCTGACCTTATTTTTATATATATTTGGGACTGACAAACCTAGTGGACAGATTAGAGAGGCAAATATGAATAAAGACCATTTGAGTGAGAAACAGGAAGAGAAAAGAGATTTCTAATCTCCAGCAGAGAAGCTACTTTCTCCAGACTCTACTGAGGCCGAAGTGTTTCCAGTGTTGGTCCCACTAACTCATCACATATACAAATCTTTCTCAAGGAATCAACAAAGAAGAGATGATGAGTAAGATTTGAGTTCCACAGTCCCTAGCAGGCACATAAGGAAACTTCTCTAACCATCTAAATTCCTCTTTTAAATTTCTTTTGTTAGGTGAAGTGACTATATTTTAGCCCTAGAAAGTCAATTGAAGAAAACAGTCCTGTCAGCAGAAAGACTGCAAACTGACTTAGAAGCTACGATGGTCAGCACCCTGCACCTTGCCACTACCTCGCTCACACCAGTTGCTTTTCAGTGTGTTATTCATTCTGCATAGTTACTCCACTTCTTACAGTCTTATTCTTCCACTGATCTTTAATGTGCAGCTCGTATCAACTATCAAAAAGTGGAGAAAAAATGTGCTGCACTTTGTGCAAATAAATAGAAGCTATGAATTACATGCATTAATGCATTTTTCTTTTTCTTTTTTTTCTTTTAGCACAGCAAGAGAGCTCACAGATGCTTCAGTAACAAGGCTTTTTTTTTTAAACCACTTCTACAGGTTTCCTCTTCTTCCCAGAAAATGGCACTAAGGCAGAATAACTAAGTTCTGAAAGCACCACGTAGGAGAAAAAAACCCCCAAAAAAAACCAGTTAAAAAAAAAAAAATCAATCCACTAATTGCAAACCATTAGTGGCCTAAACTGTTCCAATTTCTCCGTTCCTTTGTCCTGCTCTCCCACGTTTATAAGGGATACTGCATCTTTGACTCAGCTCCTACCGCACCACCAGACAAGCTACACACAGTTTGGAAGGCCCTATGCAGTCATCATGACAGAAGGCTCCGCAGCCTTTGCACACAATCATGGCTTTCAGCCTGCAGGAGCATTTCAGTTCCAGCTCATCGGCGTTGCTGCTGTCAGCAAATTTCTGAACCGGGATCTGCGCGTTCTGGTTAGACAGGCCTGTGGCAGTGTTTGAACCACTTCCTAAAATCCCAATCGATTTCTCAATTGCAGATGCTGCCCTTTTGAAACTTGTGCTACCAAAGTGTATTGTTGGATAATTTCCACAGAGCTGCTGCTGCTGCTGCTGTGGGTGCTGCGTCTGTATTTTCTGAGCAGCAAGTTGGGTAAAAGGCTTTTGTGGCTCAGAAAGTAAATAGGAAGAGAAATCTGCATTTTTTAATGCAAACGCTTTTAACTGTTCTTTCACTTCGTTCTGATCATAGGAAGCTTGTTTCATGCCCAGTTCGCAGCTGCTGCTTAAACCTTCCTCAAAAGAAATAGGTTCAGATTTTATATTGCTACAGATGCTTGCTGGCTGAGGCCAACTAAGTCTTTTAGTGGTTTCCATAGTAACTGTCGGTTGTTTTTGATCAGAGGGGACTTCTGCATTTGGGTGAGGAGGGGGAGGAGGTGGCAGGGGCGGAGGGGGAGCAGGGGGATGCGCTAATGTTTTACTCTGCAGAGTTTGAGAGGCACTGGCAATGTCATCACCTTCTTTAATTTGAATATTAGGGGAAAACACACTTCCTAGCCTCAGCTGGTGAGCTGCTGTAGAAATATTCACGTCTCCCAAACCCTTCTGTTCCAGGTGTCTGCTAAAAGCAAATGCGTTGCAGCCAGGTGGGCCTTTTGAAGTAGTTTGCAACAAAGCTGCCGTAGGAATGGGGCCTCTTGCAGCCATGGACATTTGGTAAAAATGCTGTCTGTGTGAGGTACTGGCTTCTGCATGAAAGCTGCCATTTTTATCAATGTGAAATAAGCTCTGCTGGAAACTGCATGAAGGCAATGGTCTCTTCTGCTGCTTGATCTCTGGGCTGTGAGCGATCCGGCTCTGAATGGCGTGTTTGTTAAGCCACTCCTGCTTAAATGGCTGTCCGTGCCCTAGCTGATTCATGCTGGAACTAATTACACAAGGAGCCACTTTGACATCTGTGTCCATTGACACCTTCCCAGGCTCACATTTAATTTGAGCATGTTCCCCTATAGTCCTGGCCATCCTCTTTTTCGGATGGTTTTCACGCTTTCTGATTTGTAGCGGGGCTATGCTGCCTGCTGTAAATCCTTTACCATCTGGATTAGGAGAGTTGGAAGCATGTTCAACAATATTTCTCTCAGCCACTACTGTTTTACATACTGAGGTAGTTTGCAAAGGCAAGGGAAGCCTGTTAATTTCTAGTTTGGCTCCTGATCTGGGCTGCGGCAGCACTTTTTCTAAAGGCAGATTGCCTTGCAGTAACTGTGTCACTAAGGGATTGTTGGCCTCCACTGACGACAAACGACAGCTAGAGCCCCCGGCACTCGTAACTCTCTTTAGGGTTTCCGTTGTCAGGGACAGGGAGTCTTCCATGGAGTCCGCGATGGATGTCTTGGAGGTCTGTGGTGGCTGCACGCTCGTGGCTATTTCTGCAGTCTGGGCAGGCATTTCAGGTCCTGTAAAATTCTCGGTGTCCATCCTGAAGCACTTGTCAGTCTCATTAGTTTCCAATTTAACAGGAACAGCAATGCTTGTCAAAAGACTCCTGGATTGCAGTTCTGACATTTGTGTGTAACTGGAAGGTTCGCTTTTGACGTTTTTCAAGCAGTTTTGCTCTGCGTATTCCTTGGGCTTACCAGAGGTAAGATGGCTGACCACTGGCTGGTCTGTATTCATTGCCTCCTCATCACGCCAACAAATTCTATTGTTAATGTTATATTGATTGGCACAGGCAGCATTGGCTTCCTTTTTCAGTGCTGAAGGACCTCTTAGTTGCTCAGAAAAGCCTTGGCTGGTAGTAACCACCTCAATTAATTTATCTTGAGGAGCAAGAGGCACTTCTCGAACACTTGAACGACCTGCCTGCAAGTTTTTGCTGTCTTGCTTTGCTGTAATGGCAATAAAGCTGGAACTGTGCTCAAGGTTTTCATTAGCAATCACTTCAGGCCTGCTTATGACAGATACCTGAGGACAAGCTATACTTTGTAAGGCAGCTTCTGTCCTTACAGGTCTGCTCTGCAGGTCAGTGCTGTTCTCTACATTTTCAATAGAGGAAGAAAGTGACAGACTGGAATTCTGGTTCGTAGTGTGGTCAACAATGACTTTACAAGGTATAGACCTGTTCATGGCAGTTTGCGTAAAACTCAGTGGACGAGATTTACCAGAGAGATCCATCCGGTTTCGTGCTCCAGAGCTTTTTTCTAAGAGATCAGCATTCAGTTTAGTAGCATTATCATAAGAGCTTATTGTCACCATGTTACCAGTAAACATTGAGACAGGTGGCCTTGCAACAGAATCTGCTGCTGCAAGGGCCTCACTGCAACTTAAAGCTGACCTGACAGTAGTGTGGATGGAGACAGTGCTCTGCTCGCTACACCCGGTTATGGCTATCTTATCAGAAGGAAATCTGTTGGTAGTCCCCACTGGGGGAATCAGTACAGAACTACCAGAGAGATGATTTGGCAAGTTACTTGCAATAGATGAAGCTGGCACAGTGGCATAATGACCGGAGATTGCATTATTCACATTGCTACTGGGTACTGGCAACCTTTTGTCATCGATGGCGTTTGATAAGACTGTGTTGTCTATGGAGACTGGTACATTACTGTTATCAATACATTTTGGTCCAACAGTTATGCATGGAGTATCAGCCCCTTGGATGGTTTTCAGCATATTTATATTACAGGCTGAAATTGCTGTGTTTGCGCTGTCAACAGACATTAACACAGAGGATTTATCAACAGAACTTGCAAAAGAAAGTTCTTTAATTGCTCCAGACATGGCAGTGCTGCAAACACACACAGAGACTGAACTTTTATTATAAAGCATTGGCACACTGTTACTTTCAGCAGAGGTAGATGAAATAATTTTCTCACATAATTGTGGAACAGGTATATTTTCATCAGAACTGTGCACAGATATCTCAGTAGCAGTTTCTGGTAATGTAGCTGTGTTAAGGGACTGCTGCAATAAAGTGGTGGTCTCACGGTGATGAGAAGACTTGTTGCTAGGGGACCTGCAGTTAGGATTAACTATAATGACACCAGTAGAACCTTCAATCTTCGTGTCAGTAGTCGTTGGCATCTCCAGAGATGAGGTACTACTTTCCTTTGAGCTGAACTGTGACTTTGATTCTTTATTAGTCTGGAGTAAATGAGCTCTGGCTTGATGCTTTGCAAATAGCTTGGCCTTTGTTTGCTCCTTGATGTGCGCCAGCGTTCTTGTCTTTCCACCTTCGCATGGGGTCCCCATTGCACCAGAGACTATGCTGGCAGCTGCTGCCACAGCTGCTGCAGCTGCAGCTTCTCTTTGGGCTCTTGCTTGCTGAGCTCTTGCTTTGATATCTGCCAGAGTTCTAGCTCCAGTGTTTCTCCCACTGCTGACAGATGCACTTGGGGAAACTCGAGGTTCTGGTTTAGAAACAGGCTGGCTCTTGATGATAAAAGGTGGTCCAATTTTTGAAAGCTGAATCTAAAGGAAGAAAAAGAAAAAAAAACACAGTAAATTTTAACGAGATCATTAACTCACTAAACCATCTGTCGCTTTAAGGGTCAGAGGAAGGTAATGAAAGGAATTACTGTTCAACGCAGGTGGACAGAAAACTGCTAAAATCTAATGATATTTATGCTTCAGTATTCCATCATCCTCCAGTGTGAATAACTGACACCTGTATTAGCCTACTCACACTGATCCTTCTGACAGGAAGAAAGATTGAACTGGATGACAACATGATGCTTATCAGATATAATTTGTCAGACCTATTTTATATTCAGTGCATCTACCTGAGATGATCAGCAAGCCTCGTGCAGTGATACTGGCCAAGACCCTGCAAGCAACCCCTTCCTGGAAACATGCGAAAAAGTAACAAGCATGTAGTGCTTTTCTCCTTGGTCACCAGTGATTAAGCCTGTGTTTTGCTTATAAACCAGACAACGAATCTTGCCATTAGACAGGATGTAGTGGTGTCTCCACTGAGCCAGTTTCCCAACTTCCACAATGGAGGACTTAAGGGATATAAAAGAAGTGAGGCACTAAAGGATATGCCTTTTGTTTCCTCACTTGCATTTTTAAGAGACTTGCTTTAGTACATTCCTGGGTAACTCTTACATTACTTCAAAAATTAAATCTTCAAGACTATAAATAGCAAATGCACAAATATTAAAAAATTAAATACCTAGCATTTTGAGCAAAATAATAACCTGTAAAATCATTAGAATTATTAGGATGTTTCTAATTAGGCATATAGTTTTTCAGGATTAAGACTCTTGGAACCACTTTATAACTCATACACTCTCTAAGGATACCTCAAGGTTGGCAAAAAAAAGTTCAATTTCTTAAAATAGACATATGTCTACTGGCTGTCTCTAGCAATAGGACTTAGTGGTTAATGCTATGACTTATGTTCTGAAAGGAACTGAGAAGAAAACTAGGTAGTATTGTAGAAAAAGTAATCATAAGATATGATAGGAAGTGACAGCAATACAACAGAATGACTTAGAAAAACTGGGGTTCTTTTTTCGTCCTTTAATTACAAATGGTAGGGGTTTGTTGGTGAGATGATACAAGAGCCAAATTTTTGTTACACAAAAAGCATACTAGAATTGACTGCCCACAACTCTTCAAATACATTCTACTTTCAGTTTCAGCAGCAACACTTTTCAGTTTCCACTTTGCATTACCAGAACTCCTACAGCTCTAAGTGCTTGGTTATTTTTTTATTATTATTATAGTAATGACCTTTTTTTATTCCCTAGTGATCTATTTTCCTTTATGCTTAGGGAGTTATTAGAATTTATTAGGCTAGATAGAACCTTCCAAATATGAAAGAATATCACTAAACTCAGAACGGGGCTAACTTCCAATTGCATCACTGCTCTTAAAAATAAATTAGCTGAAATATGCTTCTGCACTAGTGATTAAAGCCTATTAGTCTATTTGCCCTCTCGGCCATATTAACAATGTTCAGTGACTGCAGAAGTTAAAAATAAATGCAGAAAAGGGCATTTCTGAATAATCAGGAACTAGTATTGCAAAGTCAATGGCTTAAATACCGTAAATTGGATCTTAAACTTTGCTGATGTCATCTAGTACAAAATTAAAAGGCTCAAAACCCTGAGTCTATATATAACTGAATCTACAGAACTCTGCTATGAAAAAAACTCTTTTCAACTGAAATATAATTTCTTACATAGCAGAATAATAGATGTACAAGTGTTTGCTTAGGTGGTGTATTTTTTTGCCTTTTGCTTTGACATTAACAAAGGTATCTATAAATCTATAAATCAGATACTTCACCCTGATAAGTCTCTGTTTCCAGTTAATTCTATGGGGAAATCTTATATTTTAGCCTACTCCAAGTCTTGGGCTTGCAAAAGGATCTTCAACTATTCTGACTCTTGGTTCTCTTGCTGGATTAAGGTGCTAATTATTTTTCTGCTGGTTATGATAACATAGTACTGGTTATGATAACATTAGTACTGGTTATGATAACATTTATTAGTCATGCTTGCTGGAGAAGACATCCACAGAAGAACAAGTACAAAATACAGGTGGGCAATTAGAAAAACAAGTGCTGCATGTGACTGATGGGGAAGATCTTGAATTGGATTAAGCCATGGATCCTGGAAAGCTCTCCCACATACAAAATCAATTTTTTAGCAAAGACCCCTACCAAACAACTGTACACATATCTGTATCAAAAGTAATTTGGCATGGTGGAAATGTAATAGTAAATCAAAACCATCAGTACTAACAGCCCTTATATATGCCCAAAAAATATACCATGTACTGTGCCTGTATGCAGTTCATAGAGGGACATAATAAACATTTTGTTTCCAAGCCACCCTGTTTATTCATTACTTTACCTTAAGGGGTGGAACTCGGGGTTCCTCTCTGGGTGGCTGTTCTTTATCAGGTGGACTTGTTGATGAAGCATTACGATTAGGCAGATCATCATCTATTCTAGCTCTCTTCTCTTTACAGATTCCAAAACTGTGCTGTTCTGCTGTTTTCCTCTTTGGGATCTCTGGGTCTCTACTTTCACTTCTTGCTTCTGGTGATTTTGTGGGTTCTAAAGACTTGGAAGAATGTGAACTTTCTAGACGACTTTGGGTGCTGCCTGTTAGCTTGTGAGATTTACTTCTGCACACTTCAGAGAAAGTAGCTTTCTCTAGAGATGAGGTATATAGTTTATCATGTGGCTTTGATGGAAGCAATTCGATATTTTTGACAAGTGATCCTTCTGATAAGACAGGTATCTCTGGGGGTAACAGTGTACCTTTCTTGTCACCTCTTTGCTGAACACTATGATTCTTATTTTTGATCACGTCTGGAGGAGTGTGTTCTGGGATGGATGCAAGGTAGGATTTCTCTATTTCAGAATGTGACTTACATGGCTGATGACTGAGGTTTTTGCTTTGGGACTCTTCCAATACTGAAGTATCAGGTATAATTGCTAGTGGACCAACTTTCATATTTTCAGGGCTAGTCTGAATTTGCTTTGTCTGAACAAGATTCTCTTCTTGAACCACCTTAGGAATGACAGAGCTTTCTTCTTTCAGAGTGGGAAGGGAGTCTTCCAACAAACATGGTGATTTCCTTTGTTGCAGACTAAGTCTTTCACTACTTGAGGAATTAGAAACTGGAGATATCTCTGATGGAAGAGGCAAACTATTTGTCACAAATGTTTCAGAAGTTCGAAGAACAGAAGATACTGAAGATGTTTCTGAAGTTAAAGGCAAATCAGACATTGGAGATGTTTCTGATGTTAAAGGTAAATTAGAAGCTGGTGATGCCTCAGATGTTAAAGGCAAATTTGACATCAAAGATGCTTCCGAGGTTACAGGTGAGGTGGACATTGGAGAGATTTCTGACATTAAGGGTGTGTGCAAGTTTTCATCACTGGACTTTTGCTGAATATCACCTTCAATATTTTCAGAACTGGACACTTCAGATGAGCAAGCTGTTTCAAGAGATGCTGGAGTACAGGGTTCCTCCGAAGTCGACTGAGTGTCTCCTCCAGGAGAGGCAATACAAACTTCTGGACTTCCAGAGGAAAAGGAAGTTTCAGAAATACAAGCATTCTCAGACAACTGCTCCTCAGGGTCGCTATGAAGCTCCATATCCACTGCAATGCCTCCACCAGTGAACAAGGAGCCTTCCAGAGCAGCACTTTGCATTTCTGGCACAATTAGCTCTTTCGCAGACTCAGAATCCTTCTCAGCTGTACCGCTGACAGAGTTTGTGGATGAAGCTGATTGTGCTGGTGATATGCAATCCTCCAGCTGATCTATCACAACTGACATCTCCTCCTGAGGGCATTCTGACTTTAACTCTACTTTAATTTCAATGCGAGATACAGTATCAGTTACATCATTCATCATGACACAGGACTCAGTGCTGTCTGCAAGCTGTACTGACTCTGTTTCCTCATTTGTGCCAGCTGGACTTACAGACTCCTCAGAAAACTCATGTTCTGGTTTATGGCTCTCCTCTTGGCATTCACAAATACTTGTCTCGACCTCTTCAGCAATTTCCTCCTGAATGACTGATTCTTCAGGTATCAGTAGATCCTCAGAATCTGCTGTTAGATCCTTGACAGGAACCTGTTCCATACTACAATGAGATGGACTATAATCTCTCTCTGGTAAAGGTGGAACTTTAGCACCTTTCTCCTCTTGATCCTCAAAGGTTGCTTGCTTAGAAGGACCAGGTGTGCCAGAAGATTCGCACAAAGAATTGCTTTCATCTTCATCATTGTTCTGCACTGCAGTGAGCTTCATTGATTCTCCTCTTGACATTCCCAACCTAAAGAAAAATAGAAATTAAAATAGGCATCTCCATCACATTAAGAATAAGGGAATAGGCTAACCCTTCTTAACCACATTTTTTATTTCTAAAAAATACATATTTTTGAGTTTAAAATAGTGGCTTGCTTAAGTGGTGGCTAACTAATTTATATACACTTTTATGCATCTTGGAGACCTAACTACTGAGATTTTCTTACAAGTGTTAAAAACCATGAATATTTGTAATATAAGTAATCTCTCTGTTTACATTCCTGGTTTTTTTTGGTTTTGTTTTTTTGTTTTTTAAATACCAGCACAATATTGCAACACTGGTCCAGCATCCATTGCAGAAGAAATGCACAACTACATCTTCTTCTCGTGGGAACAGTCGTAAAGGAAATCCCTTTTTCTCTCCTTCACCTGCTTTTAGGGTCAATACAGCCAGAAATATGAAAGAAGTTTAACATTCTTAAGGAGCTAAAAGTACATATTTACAATCTATGCATTCATTCTCACGGATGAACTGCAAAGGAACCATGTATACTACGCATACTTCTGAAGATTTTCTTACATTTGATCCTGAAAATACTAGTTTAAATAAAGTTTTATTACTTCAGCAGAATTAAAAAATCCACAAAAAATCCAAAACAAAACTAAATCCAAGAGTTATAAAAAAAGGGTTGTTTTAAAAAATGTATGTGCTCCGACATCCTAATTTCCTTCTAAGTCCAGTGGGAGAACAGACATTCAGCATCTTTAGTAATATTTTCCAAGCAGACTTTATGCCTCAGCAATTCCATAATAGTAGAAAATACACAAAAGCTTGGTGGGAGGTCTTAAAAGAAATTTCATAGTCTTAAGGATCTTCTAATCTACTAAACGGATCTCTGTAACCATTTAATCAGAAAATAAAGAATGAAATGGAAACAAGCAAGCATAAAAGATATTCAGAAGCTATGGAACCAAGACTGCTTGTCAGTGTGTAGCCAGAGGATACAGAGATACAAAGGCCTATTCAGATGAAAGTACAGAACCCTAAAAAACCAGAATTTGTGGTTGTGCATTTTAAAAACACTGAACAGATGTATTATAGTGAGAGCTGCAAACACAAAAAAATCCCTCCAAACCAACCAGCCTGGAACTGGCATCCCAAAAAGCACACTTAATTATTAGTATTGCCTACTACTAGACACTAATCGTGAACAAAGTCTCTCTCTGCCATCAATATGCTGAGGAAGGATCCTCTAGAGAGCGATTCAGAGCAGCAAATTCACGATTCCCACACTAAATGCATTTCAGAAGATATGTCTTTCTTCTGTATAGACTGTAAGTTCCCCATATGGTCTAAGTTTAGGTTGTAAGTTTAGGTGAGTAAAGTTTTTAACAAGGTTTTGGTGAGTAACTTCCTCTAAAATTCCCTGCGTTAAGGAGCCAAAGTTATCTCAGGAAAATGAGAAGGGAAAACAAAACCACCCTCTTACTGAAAACTGAATCAATGGTCTATTTTCTCTAGCTGGCTTACATAATGAAAAGATACTGCTTGATGGTTATCTTTATGGATTGAAAATCAGCAAAGGAATGAAGGACAGGAGAAAGGTGAATGAAATTGTCACACGGACACTACACAAATACATTCTAGTAACATACTGAAGACAAAGAACTGTAAGGGAAATAAGATAAAGCAGATTAAGGCAAGTAGAACATGTACTGAATCTTAATAATTTCTATTGGAAATACTACTATGTTGAAGAAGAAACTGAAGAAAAAGGCTTTCTAAAGAAGAAGGCGCAAGATCAGCATGTTTAAGGCAATCTCAGATAGCAAAATAAACAGCTGATCTGTCTTCTCCCTTAGAGAAAGACACCCAAAGTTTGCAAAACAGCACAAAAATATGAGTGCAGCAGCAAGCAGATTTCAATGAAAGTGCTAAGGACAGGATTCAACTGGTACAGTAAGGGCACTCAGTCATCCAGTAAAAAAAATCCCAAAAAGCTACTCAAGGATATATGAATGCTGAATGAATTCTAGTGCTGTGATAAATAGTACTGGGGGGGTGGGGGGTGGGGAACAAAGTAAGAAAAGGATTAAATCAACAATAAAATTTAGAGGAGGTCTACCCAAAATTAAATCTTAGATCTAGCTGATAGTACTATCCTGACATGCAACTCTCAAAAGTGAGAAAAGAAATAATGTTGACATAATAGAGCATAGCCTTTACAATCTTGGGGTAATAAGCCAGAAGAATGTGGATTTCTATAAATATGCATCAGCTGATCCTAGATAAATTACTGCAGAATAAGATTTTGTATTTTGAAGAAAGTCACAGAGAGAAAAAATGAACAAACATGAGGAAGCGGAAAAAGAACAAAAATGGATGGAAGTAAACTGCAACTGATAGTGCCATGATAAACAGCCTGGGTAAGATAAGAGCAAATGAATGATGCAATGCTTAGAGCTAACAGGGAAAAAGCACTCTAAAGTCTTTGATTGCCATCAGCTGTGGAGTGTGTAAAAATGTTTACAGAGATTCTGCATCTATTAATGGTCCTTTCCTAAGCAGAAGGTAAAACTTGAATTTACTTCTGGACTATTAGAAGATCAAATTCACTTAAGTCAGAGCAAAAATACTACCCTGTAAAGTGAGCAAGTAAGCCTGCAAGACAGATTCATTTTGCAGACAGTGCAAGTGAGAAACAGCTCAGGGAAGCTTAAAATTCTGCTAGTTCAGTCGAATCAACACAGCTGAAAAGAGACACAGCCCAATCATACTGAAAGCTAGTTTAAAAACCAAAGTGAAAAAAGGTAAGAGAATCATGGAGCCACAGGGTATCCTGAGTCGGAAAGGATCCACAAGATCACTGAGTCCAACTTCTGTCCCTACACAGGACTGCCTCATGAACCAAAACAAGGTAGAAGCTACAAGAAAAGCTACCATTCAGTGAGTAAACAATGAGGAAAAGTACTTAAGTCAGCGAAGTACATCTGCCTACATAAGAGCCAAGCAGAAGAATGCAAGTGAAACAAAGCAAGCAGGGGAAAGGGCTGGGAGGACTAGATTCAATACTTCAGTCAAAATGGAAATTATGTGGAATATGACATTTTGCATAACAATGTTGATGTCAGAAACCTATGAAACCAAATGACATGTATCATCACAGACTGAGCAATTATCTGCCAAGCACCATGGTATCCAGTATTCAGCCAGCACAGCAGGACTGCTGGCTCTGCAGAATTGTGAGCATCATTCTCTGTGCATGCGACAGTCATTTTTGATTGAGGAAGTCCTGCATTGCTGGTAATAAACTTCTACTTCTTGTGGAAGGCCCTATACCAGTATCTTACACAGCCCTTTCCTCCTGAAAGGTTAATTAGACTCTTCTCTTGACGTGCATAATGAAAAGTCATTATGTTCTTTATCTGAAAAACCTAACTAGTACTTTTTGATACTAAAAGGATCGACACCTGGACTAAACTGAAGTCTCAAAGCTATTTACTAAGAAATTAAGCACTTTACAGCAAGACAGTCTGACATATTAAGAGCCTAGAATTTCCATTATATGTAAAGATAAGGTCCTGTAAAAAAAATACACTGGGGGGAAAGCATCTAGCAAGTGTGCACAAAAAAAAATAGTAAAATGGATCTGTTCATTTCTTGCCTCATTTTCACTACACTTCCCAGTGGTCCAAAACAGTGGATTGTGACAAGTAGTACTGTTACTGCAGAAACATTTTAGTTAATCTTTAAGATAATCAGTTATATGAAGGGTTTCCTGTGCCCTGGATTTTTTAAGTGAAAAACATCTGGCAGCAAAACTAAGACAACTTATGTAAGGATGGTTCCCATTGAACAATTTTTTCCGCTAAGTATTATTTCTGCTAAGTATTTGATTGAGGAGACAGTGAGGTAGATTGAGAACTGACTGAATGGCAGATCCCAGCAGGCTGTAATCAGTGGCACAGGGTGTATTTGGAGGCCCATCACTAGTGGTGTCCCCCAAGGTTCAATACTGGGCCCAATATTGTTTAACTTACTCATCAATGACTTAGATGAAGGGCTAGGTGCCTCCTCAGCAAGTTCACGGACAACACAAAGCTGGGACAAGTGGCCAATACACCAGAGCCTATGCAGTCCTTCAGAAGGACCTTGACAGGTGGCAGAGATGGGCAGAGAAGTGTCTGAAATTCAGCAGAGGCAAGTTCAGGGTCTTGCACCTGGGAAGGAATAACCCTGGCACCAGCACAGGCTGGGAAGCAGCTCTGCAGAGAAGGACATGAGGTCCTGGTGGACAAGGAGCTGTCCATGAGCCAGCAGTGCCCATGTGCCCAAGATGGCCAATGGTATCCTGGAACCATTAGGAAGAACATCCCAGCTGGCTGGGGGAGGTGCTCCTGCTCCTCTGCTGTGCCCTGGTGAAGCCACAGGTGGAATGCTGTATCCAGTTCTGGCTCCTTGGTGCAAGAGAGACACGGAGCTCCTAGAGATGGTCCAGTGGAAGGCAACAGAGATGACTGAGGGGCTGGAGCATCTCTCTTAGGTGGACAGGCTGAGGGAGCTGGGCCTGTTCAGCCTTGAGAAGAGGCAACTGAAAGGAGACCTCATCAATGTCTATGAGCACTTAAAGAGAGACTGTCAAGAGGATGGGGCCAGGCTCTTCTCGATGGTGCCAGGCAATAGGACAAGAGGCAATGGGCAGAAACTGAGGCACAGGAAGTTCCACCTGAATGTGAGGAAGAACTTCACTATGCAGTGACTGAGCACTGGAACAGATTGCCCAGAGAGGGTATGGAGTCTCCCTCACTGGAAAACTTCCTGAATGTAATCCTGTGCCATGTGCTCAAGGATGACCCTGTTTGAGCAGGAAGCTTGGACCAGATGAGCGACTGTGGTCCCTTCCAACCTTACCATTCTGTGGTTCTGGGATATAATTTAAAAATACTTTAAAATAAAAAGAAAAAATCAGTAATTTTAAATAGCTGCTTCATACTTTATAATGAGTTCTTAGTATTTTTAAAAACGGAGATATAATTCTACATATTGATTAATTAGCTTTTAAAAATAATGTCTAAAAGGAAAGTTCTTGGATTTTAAGATGTGAATCTCCTTACATTTTGTTTTTTAAAAAAATGAAGATAAGCACTGAATCTTCAGCTGCTGAAGAGTGCCATCTCCATATCATCATCATCAATGAAATTGTGCTGACTCAACCCAGTTGTGCACCTGGAGTGATACTATATTTAATTTTAGTCAGTTAAAGGTATTTATTTATTCTTTGCATCTCACTTCTAAAATTAGATTAGTCATTGTCACTTTTGTTTGTCTCTAACTAATATTTTTTCTATGTCATATATTCTTCTCAGGCCAATGGGACATCTCACTCAAAAAATAAAAAACTCTATTTGATTTTAGTAACTTTGCAACTAGCTTAGAAAACAATAAAACAAATTAAAACATATTACAGAAATATTGCTACTGGTCGTCTCATCTGTAGAAGCTGTATTTATATTTTGCGGGAGGGAGGAATTACCCTAATGCTATCTTTTAAAAGATAATTAAAAAATATTCACATGCTTGTGTCTTAAGCTCTCTTTGGAATGATTTTTTATGGATGAGTTATGACTTTTTAAAAATGCAATTGCAATGCAAGTGCAGACACACGACTATAATTCTACCCAGAACTTCTTATATTGGGGAATGACTGCTCTTGATAACTGCTTTATTAAGTTTTACAGCATATGACCGTGCTATGTGAAGCATAGAATTATATTTTCATTTCCTCCTAAAAGAAAATATAAAAAAATCCTTTTATTTGCTGCAGTACTTACTTTTCACCATAAAACCTTTCAAAGAATTTTTCTTTCCAAGGTTCTGTTTTCTTTTCCTTTTCAATCTCTTGTCTGATGCGCAACTGCATTTCTGGTGTAAATTCTCCTAAAAAAAAATACTAACATATTGAATAAAAGTTGTCAAGGATTAATTAGAGTAATTATAAATTGTGAATACAATGATGACATACAGTGATTCCTGATACAATCCTCCAACAACGCCAAATGAAAATAATGAAAACCAAAACGGAGAGTGACATAGAAAGATTTAATTTACCACATACCAGCAGTATTTCAAAGGTATATTGGCAGGGTCTAGTTGCATGCATTCATGTTTCCAAGGCTGACAGTGATGAAAATACTTGGTTGTTTTTTTTTTTAACTGTCAAAATAAGCTGCCACAGCAAGCTGCAAAACTGTACTCTAAATTCAAAATGGAATCAGCAATTTCACTTTTGCTGAATTACTGGTTTATTATAGTTTCTATTCTGATACCATTTCTCAAATGTAGAAAAAGAGACGCTCTTCATAAAAGCAATTAACCTTGGGCAGACCTGAGAGCAAGCAGAGAGTTACCTTCTGCCAGTCGCTGTTTCCACCCTTGCGCTGCATATGCGAAGAACTCGTTATTTAGAGCGGAGCTACTGAGGCGCAAAACTCCATCGCTCCCCATCTAGAAAACAAGCCGATGGTAGCAGAAGACAGTGTCAGAAACAGCGTCAGCTAAGATCACATCAAAACAGAGTTTCAATTAGGGGGAATGGGGGCAGTGTAGGCAGTGGGAAGAACACAAAATGACTACTACTAAAACAGCATTTTCATGCTAGTTGTTGCTGTAAATGGAAGTGAACTAATCCAGCATCAATGTGCTCTCTTCAGTCGTAAGTGCTACTGATGATAACTCAGTTTACAACTGATTGATGTGCTTTAATCACAGCCCTGTCTTGAGGCTATGCCTAGAGGCATTGTACGCAATCAAAAATCAGGATCATTATTGTACTTGTGCATCTGCCTATAATATGGTACAAAACAAATTAAATTAAATGGAATGAAGACAGTAACTTTGCTGTTTCTAAATAAACCTAATGCTCATGTTAGCTAATAAGCTGTATTGGTCAAAGAGTGGATGACAGGCATTTCTTAACAAAAGAACTGATGTAAACTCATCACTGAAACTGAAAACAGCTCTGCTTGTAATTTTATAGGCATCAAAAGTGAAATCTGTGGAAGAACATCAGAATTATTTGTATTTTCTACAACTGTCAAATATTCAATGATAAGACAACATTAGAAGTCTTAATCACAGTATTTTCTACAATAATTTTTAAAAGAAATCCAACTATTGAGATGTCTTTTACCACAAAACTTAATGTATATTTTCAGGCTTCTGAGGATATTTCTGTTTCCAAAAAAATTCTAATAAATGAAAAAAGTAATTACATGAAACAAATTAGCAGTGGGTATCACCTCTAGCATAATAAATAGACAGCAAAAAAAAATATTAGCAAATTAAAAAGAGAGGAAACAGCAGAAAAGGTAATGTTGCTAGAAGAAACACTCTCACTACTTTACATCCTTCCAAGTAAGTATGAGATAAATGTTTGACAATGCTATTTGTAATCTAGCAGTAAAATCCAGCACATTTTCCAGCACATTAACAGATGTTTTAGCTAAATAATATCCCCTAGTTCTCAGTGCCTGTTTCAAACAAGAGCCAGAAAGACACAGAAATGCCAGAAACCTTGAATGATATTTCAATGTAGTTACCTCATATAGCTCTCTATTTCACTGATAATATAGGCCCAGTTTCAGGAAGTTTTTGTTAATTTACTGATTGCCTAGTTGACATCCTGTCTCACAATTATCTCAGAGGAGTAAACCAGAAAGATGTGAAGTAGTAACCAGAGAAATAGCAATTAGCATGGACTCTGAAAAACAGGCATTGCTAAAGGCATTTGAATACAGTAGGAAAATAATATGTGCATGGTACAGACATCCTCAGCAGGATAAGAACCTACAGAACTCCTGCCTGTGCTTTCCTCCTATATGGCATTGTTTTGCCAACATATCATAGAATTTGGGTTTAAGTGGGTTGGATATGTAACATTTCTATACATCTGATGATGTGGGTTATGGAACACATGCATATTAATTACAGGTAGGCTATGACTAATGCTGAAACTAGAGGAAAACTGGCAAGAAATAGTGAAACACACAGCAGAAGCAGCAAGATAATAAAACCAGTGAAGTGCGAAAGGAGATAAAGAATATGTACTTATTGTATAAATCAAAATACTATGACACATTATCTTCTTCCTGCACAAATGAATTTTGCCAGAAATACTTAAAATCCACAATTAATACATTTTAAAGAGGGATTTTTAAATACCAGTCCCTCTTGCACCTGAACAAACAAATCAGATTATGGTCAGCACTTACACAATTTTCTAGAAAGGTCAGATGCAAAGTCACAAAGAAAAGTATCACAACTTACTAAACAAAGAACTCTTTGTTCCTCTAAGAAAGGTGGTGAAGCTACCTTAAGTTTCAAAATAAAAGAAGATGAAATGGCAACACTGACTTGCCAACAAATGTTCTACTCCAATCTTCATTAAATTCAAGATTTTTTTCTCTAAGCCTGGCAGTGTTTTGCAAAAAAACAGTCATACAGACATTAATTTATAATAATATTTAACTACATTTAACTGTGTCTGAAAGGTATGGACCTCCTGAAACTCCATGGCTCAGCTGATGACAAACAGTGTAGCCATAACACCAGCCAGATCAAAAGATCTCATGGGAGAGTAATGATTTGTGATGACAGAATAACTTTCTATTAAACGAGCAAAATTATCCAACTTATTCTAAGGTCATACCTCTATTAGGTTTTATGTAAAGCTAGAATGTACCACAATAGGTGGAAAGAGATTGCCACTTGTCAGCAGCAATCCACTATCAGATTGCATTAAACATAATTTGAAACTGCAGCCAAGTGTGATTGAGCTATTTCACCAGACTGCATAAATGAAGAGCATTATAAAGACTGCCAAGTTATATTACCATGTGAATACAAGAAGAACAGTATTAGCTTCATTGTAACCCCATTGTTGTAAGGACAGGAGAAAACCAAACTTTGCAGGAAGAGTTACCCCACCTTTTATTTTTGTTGGCTAATATACTTCAGAAAAAAGGGCCAAGTTTCTGGGTGCATATTTCTTAACAAAGTTTCAAAAAGAAACTGCGAACTCCAAGCTAAATGCAGGAAAATGTCCAAACAAACTCAAAGGTGATCTAGTTCACCTGAAAAAAAGCACAGGCTAAACCTTCAGAACAGAAAGCAAATGTTTAGCAAGGTCATGGGTAAAGGTCATTAATTCTTGTGGACCAGAAAAAAATGCTAAGTGGTAAGTATCTGTAAAAGATCAAAAGGAAGGGGAAACAAACTTCTGAGAGAATAGCAAAAGGAGAGAATTACACTGGTTACCTAAGAAGAAAATGTATTATAGGTCAACTATTATAGGTCAACTAACAATGGAATAATGGTCCATTTGTGAACTGTATCAAAAACGGATGCTTACTTCACTGACCACTTCAGGTAAGAACTGCAGCAGCTTACAAATACTGTGGAACTATGTCCACAAGACTGAAAAGATGATGTTAAAGATGCTTAGGTTAAGAAATGTAAGAACAACAAACTAAACATAAAGTTGCTGCCTGACTGTGTGATAGTCATTGCCACCAATGAACTGGCAGAGAAGGGCCTTTCCAGAGACCTGTGTTCACAGGCCATGAGGATTTATATAGCTAGAACAACAAAACCTAAACACAAGAGCATCTAATGATACAGAAGGTGGAAATGCACTAATTAATTAGAGGAGAAACTTACAATGATCTATTTTAACTTGACATGAAAGAATCATTTCAGGCTTAAACATTATAGAGGGATGTATGAAAGTAAACATCATTATCTACACTTGGTACACATATGGATACTAATGTTAAAAATTGAACAAATAAAGAGTTGTGCAGCCCCAGTGACTTCATCCAACTTGCTCAGGAGTTTGAGATTAAAGAAAACATTTTCTGGGAATGGAACAGGAAGGATTTATTCAACCAGAAAAAGCTCAAAGAGAAAAGGATGAGGACAAAAATGCTAAAGAAACTCATAATGGCCAAAGAGATAAAGCAAATGAAACAGAAATTTTGAAAATGTTATAGAAAGAATAAAGCACTATGCAGAAAGCAGATATCACTACCAAACTAAATTATCAAAAAGTTCAATCTTTTAGCCATTTTCAGATAATTTAAAGATTTCTACACAGTGAAAAACAGTTTCAACAAGTTAGAACAGACAAAACCCAAGTAATTTTATGTCTAGTTTTGAAATAGTCCATCAGAAACAACAAAACTAAAAAAGATGTTTTATGGTTTTTCTCAATACCCTAGTCATGTGAAATCAGGCTAACATCTTTTATGCTCTGTTAAACTTTGAAGGACTAAGAGGTCATCCTTCCACAATGTTAGCTAACAACTCCTACTGAAATATTTTCTTACTTCACCTGGAGAATGCATTTTCAGCTGAATCAACAAGTTAAAATAGAAATTTTGAAGCCATGGACTGTATTCACTTCTCTAAGCTCTGATGATAGAGACAGCACGATTAAGCACTAGCTTTAAATTAGAATTTGGGGAAACATGCCAATAAAGCAGTTCTTAAATACACTGTTAATTTTTATGATATTTAAAAAATGCTGTCCAACAGAGACAGTGTGTTAATGAGCTGGAACAACAAGCATTTCTTGGAAAGTTTATGTTTTATTTTGTTGGGCTTTAAATTTCTGTGTTTTTCTGATTAAGCACAATGCTAGAATTATGTTTTCTAATTAATACTTTCATGCAGAATTCACAATGGATTTTGAAAGTTCCTCTTTTTATTGAAAGCAAACAAAAAACCACCCAACCCGAAAACATATCTGTTAAAAACCCAGCATCTATTTGCATTGCAAAGCAAATGTCAAACATTCTTATGAGAACAAACTGAGTAACCTTTCTAGAACAACTACTTCAATTATTTTCCTACAAGTTCCACTGAAAATTCTCTTCTGAAAATAAGGCAGGGATTATTTTTTTAGCTCAACCTGAAGAGGCACATTGGTGTTTCATAAGTATACAGCAATTACTGCATAGGTGTGTACTGGTAGGTTATCTGATTTGGGCTAGAATCTTGAAAGACAAGGAATTAGTCAATCTATTATTTCTATATCTCTTTCAAATGATTCAAAATTCTCCTAAAGTATTTATAAAATTTCTAATGATCCACTGTACACAGTTCTCGTGTAGTATACCATATTTCTTACACGGAAGCTTATGTGTGAATATCATGCCATTGGACTAGAATCATAGAATAGTTTAAGTTGGAAGGGACCTTTTAAAGGTCATCTAATCTAACTCCCCAGCAATGAGCAGGGACACACTGAACTATCAGAGGGACACATTCACCACCAGGTGTCTCAGAGCCTCATCCAAACTGACCTTGAAAGTTTCCAGCATGAGACACCTACCACCTCCACGGGAAACCTGCTCCAGTGTTTTACCACCCTCTTCATAAAAATCTTTCTTCCTTATATCTAATCTGAATCAACCCTCCTCCACCTTAAAACCCTCAGTCCCACAGCAACAGGCCCTGCAAAGAAGATTTCCCCCCTCTTTTTTACAGGCCCAGCCATCCCAATTCTCTCAGTCTTACAACAAAAAACACCAAACAAAACCAAAACCAACCAACCAAAAATACAAATACAAAAGCAATCAAAAAATCAGCGAATGAAGATTCGTCCAAATGAAGGGTCCAGTAGCACTCATTTTTTATACTCTTTCTAAAAATTGCTACTAACTCTATATTTTATCTGGGGGGAAGAACAATTCCATAATTCACATACTTTCCCAAAGGTATGTAAAAGAAATTATCTACAAAAGATGGAAGATATGAGAAAATACATTTTGATGCTTTTGCATTAGAGATTCCAAAATATTACAAATGAAAAATTTAGGAGCATTTATATCACACAGAGGAAACATTACATTTTATTTATGTGTGCAGAGAGACGCCACTGCTGTTTTGTAACATGAATTTGTAACAAATTCGATTCTCCAGCGCTGGGCACCAGCACTCCACTGACATGTGATTATTGTACAGTGCGGACGGAGCATCTGAAGATGCAGCAACTTTAGTGACTGACATTCCAAAGGCAGACACTTTAGAGAGCTTTATGCTCAAGTATTGACTTGATCTACATCATCTGAAATGAGGGAATGAGGACAACAGAGACTGTGATAAACCTCAGGAAGGTTTTGGTAGGTATGATACCTGCAAAACCTACCATTTTCACTGTTCATGATGTCCCTCCACTTTCACCCTAAGAATCTATCCAGACATGAGATTGAGTGGATCAGAAGTGCAAAGGAGGCTGTAGGAATCATCAGGGAACCTAGGGATCTCTTGATATTTTTATCAGCAGTGATAGACATATACTGACAATGAAGTGGTGGTTTAATAGATGCTAAAGGCAGAATGGCTTTGTCATCTTCAACATATGGTGATGCCCCAAGAAGGTTTAGGGATATGGCAATAGGTAAGCAGTGATTGAAAACAGCCCTTGAGGAGAAAAGGAACATGCTCTATAGACAGACTTGCTTGTTTCTTCAGAATTTGAATGCTGCATTTATATACACAACTCAATAGTATGGGCAAATCAAATTGAAGTAAATCCTGTTCTGTGATCCACTGCCAAAATAACTTTATTTATAAAAGAAGGGGTTAAAGAAGAGGATAATGTGATGGAAGTGGTACATTTATTTCAGTCTTTGATGGTTGAACACTAATGCTAGAACTGCAAATGGTACGTAGGAGGACTTGGAAGATTTAGCTGACAATCGACATTTTTGACTTAAGTGGCAAAATGACGATCCGATAATTCATGACTGATAGTAATATAAAAGATTAGGCTTGTTTGTGAAAAAAGAAGAAAAGAAAGAAATTACAAAAGAATTTTAAAAATGTGTTTTAAGTAGGCATACTTTCATAGACGCAGAATTGCTTGGAAGAATCCCGAAGAACATGGTGCTAGTGAAAAAGGAGTTAAAAAGACTGTCACAGTTCTTTAAATAAACAATGCTGACCACATGGAGTGGAAAGCCTCCTGCAAAGGAGTAATGGGGATTGTACAATAAGACCACATTGTCTTAGTTAGGATCTCGCTGTTGATCTCACAGCATGTAGGGAATGAAAACGAGGTCAACTTACTAAGGAAGAATACCACAGCAGATCATGGTATAATGGCCAAAATTAGACACAGTTGGAAAGGGACACATCAAACTCCAGAAGAAATAACTCTGTAAGTACATTAAAAGCAAGAAGATGATGAAAGAAAAAGTCCACTGCACAACACTGAGGGAAAACTAGTGAAATACAAAGCTAAAACTTCCTCTTTTTTTGCATGAATCTTCACCAGAAATCTACTGGGTTGAGGTGCTTAATACAATTAACACTAGAAACAAAAGGCAAAAGGGTCAGAAGTGACTTTGAACAAGCAAAAAGCTCAACAAATATTACTTAAATGCATTCAAATCATCTGGGCTTGATAGTGTAGCCTGTTAAATGACCAGATACGAATCTATTTCAGAACTGTTAAAAGATGGATTTTGAAGAAATGATGAGCACAAATACATGCTAGTTATACATGTATATTATTATATACAAATTATACATGCTAGTTATACATGTATAGCACATATGTATCACCTCTGTCTAAGGAAGGCAACAGGAACAGCTAAGGAGCTACTGACTTAGCCAGCTTCAGAACTCCATGGCCTATGCACAGACAACCCATTCTTCTTTGTGATACTCTGGGCTGTCCTAAGATGGACACATTCTGCGCAGACACAACCCAGAATCTACATGGGACCTTTAACATTTTGAAGAAGTTAGGTACTAGCCCTTCAGCTGACCCAAGAAACCTGTGTTTAAATACCTTCCTTCATGCTTTGGAAAATAAGTGCAATGATTAAAGCCCAAGATAGAGTCATAGGATCATTTAGGTTGGAAAATACATTTAACACCATTGAGGCCAACCAGTAACCCAGCACTGCTAAGCCCACCATGAACCCACGTAAGGTATCACACCATACAAAACTGCCTGAAAATTAACCAGGAGTTGAGCAACAGCCAACATAGATTTGTCAAGAGTAGGTTACATCAGATCAGTCTATTTTCTCTCTGACAGCATAAATGGCTTTGTGATAGGAAAAGAAGCAGCACAAGTTGTGTATCATGATCTTAACAATACAGTGTTGCTTAACATTTTCTCAAGTAAAGCCAGGATATATAAATTGCAATTAGGTCACCAAAGAACTACTCAGAACTCTTTACTTAGGGAACTATTGTTTATTTATATCAAGTGGAGTCTGTGTACTCAGAGGCATGATAAAAAGAACTTGAAAGTAACTTAAAAATACTATCAGTCAGAGAGCATGTACAGAGAGCATCAGAATTCTCTTGATGTGAATTACTTCGGAAACAACAGGGATAAGCAGGGCATTGCAATAGTGGCAAATGCAAAGTTTGACACTCTTGTATAATATAGAACTAGAGAAATGCAAAATGAAATTAAGTGGCTATGCAATGGTTCCGTAGAAAAGCACCTGTATTGATGGACTATTCACAAACTGAATACAAGTCAACCTTGCAATAGCAAAGAAGATGAGCAGATCACTCTAAGTTAGGAACAAGAGAACTCTGTAAAAGCAGAGAAATTAGTTTTGCTTTCCTTGGTGTTACTTACTAGTTGAGCTGGAGTAATACATTTAATTCTGACTGATGCAACTCAGAACCCATAAAAAATGCAAAGGAGATAAATGAGGCCAAGAACAGACTTAAGGCCCTAGATCTACAAAGACTGCATTATTATGGGCTGTTTCTCAAGAAAAAGAAACAGGGACACAGCAATCTCCACACTCTACACGCAGATGCCAAAAAGAACAAAGAGTACCAGTCAGAATTGCAACAAGAGAGATTCAGATCAGACCCTGAGTAAAAAACTTTCTATCAGTGAAAACAATGAAGCACTAGATTTCTTTGGGAAAGGCTGTGAATTCTCCACCACTGAACAGCCAAAAAAAGTTTTAGTCAACAGAAAGAAAAGCAGACATTGATTTTGCCATAGTGTAAAGAAGATGAGATAAATTTTCCTTTTTTGCCATGTTTTCTACATCAAGATGGTATAACAAATTGCCATCTATTACAACATCATTAAAAAGAAAACTAAAAGTGGTCTTGCATATATTTAACTTCTGAGCAATTGCCAACCTCCAATTTCAAAGAAAGGTGCTTAAGAGCCAGTCCTTGCATTCCAGCTTCCAGGCTTCTAACCTCTTAATGCCCTTCCAGTGGAGTCACTCTATGCAGTGACTAATATAACTGACCACAGCTCGTGACTCGTATCTGAAAGAGCCCCTCATTTGGACAGTGACCTTCGGAAACACTGCCATTTCATAAGATAATGGCTTAGCTTGCCTGCATGGAATAATTCTAAACACAAACCTATTGCATCTGTTACCAGTTATGCTTCATGATGGCTGGAAGGATCCTTACTGATTCATGAACAACTTTTTTACTAGCAGTTGATAGCTTGAGCCATATTAAAAGTCAAGGTAGATACTTTCTCCCTTGAGGCTGAGTGTGGCAATCCTGTGGAAAAGATTTCTCATTAAGCCCAAGAGACAGAAATTCTCATTGGGAAATACTGAACGGCTACAGAGACTAGTACTATAAGGCCATATACTTTGTCCGTACTGATATTTAAGTACAAAGAACTAAAAAGTAAAGCAGAACTTATTACTGTATGTGCTCCTGTTAGTCTCTGGACTGTTCATGTTCTGACTGACACATTCTTCAGAAACTAACAAGATCTGCTTGCGCTTATAAAAGCCAAAATTCTCTACAATAATGCAAAACAATCATTATCTTGTTCACTACTTTGGCTAATGATCTGGGAACCAATTATGTCAAGGAGTTAGCCACAGCTAGAGCTCTCCTTGTTAAATAACACATGGCAATTATAAAACTTAACTTCTATCCATCTGCAAAATACTTTTAAGCGAACTCACATGTATTTCTAGTATGAAAATAATTCAGTGAGTTTCTCCATTTCCTATAGAATACTGCTGACTTGCTGTTCAAGTATGCCATTACCTATCTAAAAGTCATTTTTCCACTTATACAACTACTATTTGAAAGAGCTTGTAATAAATGGGACCAAACTAAAAGGATGCTCTAACAGTTGGCAAGTCTATAATAGAGAATGAGTGTGAATACACTTGGGTCAAAAGGAAAAGCACTTGTAGTTGTCACAAAAGATCTGTAAGTTCAGTTAAACAATGGCTGCATTTCTGATGGCGGTGTTTCTGCCACACAACTAAAATAAAATACACACAACTAAAATAAATACAGCAAAGATGCTGTATTTTTCAGCATTTAGTCATATCTGAGCGCTATGATATGGTAATAATATCACATCAAAGCAGAGGTTGAACTAACCCTTGATAATTGCAAGGAACAGATCATGTAGATAAAGCTTGTGAAAGACACATACTAGCCAATTACTAGGAAAGCTGTCAAATAGAAGTTTTCTATTTCTATTTAGTTTAGCTGGCCTAAGACTGAAAAAGGAAATTTTAATGTCCATAAATATTTCAGTCTGTTTGATATAACTGTGGCTACTACTCATATATATGCATCCACCATCTTCTATTTATATCAGTTGAACTGTGGCAGCAATCAGTACTAACTTTTAGTATGCAAAAGACTTAATGGGTTAGTTGTCTTTTATATGAAACACAGGACTTGATTGTATTAAATTTGATGCTCTTCACTTTTAATTTTGTTCTGGTAGATTAAAAAGCTCATGTCCAGTAATTTTTCTTTAGGCATTTTTATGGCTCATGCAAATTTTAGTGCCCTCCTCTGGGTTCTTTCCACAGCTTCTGAACTGAACTGGCCATGCTTAATATTGAAGATGATGACTTAATAGTATTTATTTAATGAAAAGGGTATTTTGTTTAGTGCAGCTTCCCTGGTGGTGTTGCTGCTTAAAGGTTGACCGAACAGATGTTCAGCTGTCCATAATCATGAGCATATTTTCTTTTCAAATTTGATTTAGAAACTAGAAATGGAATAATCCACACAATTTCCAGTACAAAATCGTGTATGCTTTCCTACAGTAAATCAAAGAATGGTTTGGGTTGGAAAGGACCTCAAAAGATCATCTAGTTCCAACCCCCTGCCATGGCCTGACACATCTTCCAGTAGGCCAGGTTGCACAAAACCCCATCCACAGAAAGTACCTGTACATGTGATAGATAACCTATCAAGTTAAGGCACAAGCCTTTCATTCATCTGCCAGACCTGAGAGAAGGACACTGAAAGTATTAACATGTTTGTGTTACTGAACCATAATAGCACACTTCAGATGGAAACAAAAACCAATTAGTTTTTAATATGTCCAAGCATGGAGAACTCACAACCTCTCTAGGCAGCCAGTGCCCTCAATAAAAAAGTTTTACTTCATGTCCATATGAAAGCTCCTGCCTTTTAGTTTGTACCTACTGCCTCTGGTATTGCCTCATCCTTTTATACACACTGATAAAACTGCCCCCGGCCCTTCTCTTATCTAGGCAAAGTCCTAGAACTGGACAAGGTATTCTAGGTGTGGCCTTACGAGTGCTGAGTTAGATGGGATGGTCTGTTAAACTCACATCACAATGACATTCATGCCATTGAATGGAATTCAATCCTGTTCTCTGACCCCAACCCCTAAAATCTGAACCAGACTGTAAACCACCCGATAGAAGAGGTCCACACACATGCTGATCCCCTTGAGGGCAACAACCACTCCCCTTTTCTTCTCTGCCTGTCTTTTGTTTCAAGAGAAGTAAAAGCTTGTCAAGAGTTCTGATATACATTAAAAAAAGGAAAGAGAAACATGCAGAGAAAGGCACAGTGTAATACTGAAGAGAAGCAAAAAAAGGAGGGGAGTGAATACCTAAGGAGTCGGTAATTACCAAGTTTAGTACAAAACATTGATGATTTCAGGTCTTGAGGACACACTTGGTAGGAATGTGAAAGAAGTAATGCAGCTGAATATGCAGAACATTGGAAAAAAAATAGACAAGCCTTGTAAAAACCCACAGACACAATAGAATAGCAATTTTTTCTTTGCCTGAAGATAAGGAACACTCAGAGGCTCATCTCAAACAGAAAAATGCACACATTTACACAGTGCCATGAAAAAATCTATCCTTTCTTAAACAAGTTACCATGTATTTAAAGCCAACAGAGGAGGAGTTTCTGAATAAGAAGTATATAAACAGAATATAAGGGAAGTATATAAAGAATATAAGGGAAATACTTTTCACAAGATGCAATTACCAGGGCCTTTTTGCTGTTGTGGCCACAAAATATCTGCAGTAACACTGAGAGATACATGAATGTAAGAGATACATCCAACACTATATACATACATGAATATAGCAGACAAAAATACATGGTCTGACTCAAGAGCTGCTGAAAGAACAAGAAAGTCAACCACCACAACTTCAGGTCTGGGGAGGTGACACGGACAGGTACCAACCCATTCTATGGCTCTCTCAGCAATTCTGATGTACCTCAGCTTGGGTGTTCATGTTCACACTGCATAAGCTCTCTTCCATGGGTCTCACCTTTTCACAGTAAAGGGTAATGTGACCCAGATTATAGCTAATTTCTTTAGTTCTGATTATGAAGTTATCAATTCTTATAAGAAAAGCTCTTTGTCATTTCTACCTGATCACTGACATAACATGAACAGTCTGTCTTCAAATACAAAATGGAGACAGATTTTTAAGACAGATGGTGAAAGTGATTCTGAGTATTACTTTAGTCCTATAAAAAATTAAACTAAGAAGTAAAACATCAAAGGATGAAAAAGAAAATATCTACTACTATAGGAATAATTGCTTCAGACATGAGGAGAAAAGAAAGAAGCATCTTTTAGAGAAAGAAACAAAGACCTTTTCCATCTTCACTAAAGTGGGAAATATGCCGAGTTAGACTGAAGAATTGCAAACATATGTTTTCAAAATGAAATGTGACTTGTTAATTTAGACCTTGTCTAAATCAAGAAGACAAGTGGGATAGCTATATTCATTCCAATACACTGTAGTGTCAAAAAAGACAATAGAATCCAATCTGTTTGAGCTCAGATGCAAGAAATTAGATGAACAATTTTAGGCAAGTAATAAATCTGGCAAAATGAAAAGATAAAGCATGTTTTAAAATGAAACAAAACGCATGCAAAATAAAAAACCCTAGAACATGCAGCAAACAGTACCATCTAACTGCATTCAAATTCTAGAAGTAACAATTAAAACCCCTTTTTTCTAATATACAGTTCACGTAATTAGTGAACCCAAGCATGTCAGAACACACAGAAAAAACCAAGTATTTTTAAAGGTACTAGAAAAGGCACATAAGCCTCGGGGAAAAATAGACAGAAAAGCATACATGGATTGTGATCAAGGCAAGCATGTATGGAACTTGTTTAAGGAAAGATGACTAGAGACTCTGAGAAAGTTAAATATTATTAAATTATCCAAGAATGTTCATATTTTGTGGAGAGTGCAGGAAAAGGGATATAAACTACAAGGGTCTATTGACTTAACCTTTAATAATAAAATAACAGACATATACCTTTGAGACCAAGAAGCAGAAGGTGAGGCGAAGTTACATATAAGCATCTAAAATTAGTCAGTCATTTTTGATGACTGTCAAAAATAAAAATCCTGCATCCAATCCCTTTTTTCTAGGCATTAGAAAATACTGTCTTTCTATGCAAAAAAATGGCTGCATGTCCTTAACACAAGAGAGAACTAAATGAAATCTGAGATTAAATAATTCAAAGGATAGTAATGTTCTGAAATAATCAGGAGAAGCATCTCAACTTTTTTTTCCCCTTTTGTATTTAAGCCAATCAAATATATTGGAAAAGGGTGGAGGGGAGGGAAAGGCGAGGGGAGAAGCAGAGCGAGAGGGTGGGAGTAAGGGTGAAGAGGGGGAGAGTGCTGCAGAAGCAGGGATGGATCACTTCTCTTGCTCTTCCGCTTGCTGCACCTGCATCCAACATCCTATTTCAAGTCCTTGTCTGTGTTCAGATTCAGAAGGGAAAGGAATGTTCTGTTCTCCATCTAATTCCTGCGCAGCCCTACAGTGGCAACACTGGAGGCACTGCAGACCGACTCATGTCACTTAGTTCTTAGCGCTTTGCAAGGGAGGCGCAGTTGGAAACTACACACTGCAGTACTGCAGTGCATCCTTAACAGCTACATAAGTTACAGCATACCAGTCTCTTGTGCCCATACACGTTACCACTTATGTCCACACATTAGTTATACTCTTATAACACAGCTCCTAGAACAGTCTTTTCAAAAGGCACTTATGTGAGGCACTTACTTTCCCACTGGAAAGGGGGTGCTTTATCAGTTCTCTTTTTAAAGTACTAATAATTCTGTCAAATGTAAATGGAATTGGTATTGCATAAAAAGTCCTCTTTTTTTAAGGCCTAACAGCTGTGCACTGTACTTTAGAAAACTTGCTTGAAGGGAGCAAGAGGGGAACAAAAGCTTCACTAGTCTGCATCAGAAGAACAACTTTGAGTGAAGGGCCCCTCACACATCAGAAGGACTTATGGGAAAGGATGCTGTAGAGACAGCTGTGGATCTCGTACTTTTTAGCTTTCAGGGGCCACAGAACCATTGCTGTGTCCTACTAGACGTTCCAACTGAGTTTAGCCTTGCTACAAACAAAAGCAAATGCAATAATTCTCCTAACACCTCTGTAAAACGTGTTCTTAAAGGTGAGACATGTTTTAAGTGTGACAAGAGCTTGTAACTAGGCTTTAGAAATCAAAAAAGAACTTCTACAACATGGATGTGGCAGGGTGGAAAACACTGATTCACACTTCTGAAATACAATGACCAGACCTGCAGAAATATTAAACCATGACACTTAATCAGAAATGTAAAGCTTCCTATTCACATATGCAGACATAGTGATACTGAGGAGGGGTCCCTCAGGGATCCCTCTAGGGATTACTGCAAACAAGCAAACAAGAATTCCATTACCACATCAATCAGAGCAGCCAGATTGCAATGCAATTGCACTGAGCCTTTCTGGACTGCCTAGGGAAGCTGAAAGAGTAGCTTTCTTGTAGCTAAAGACAACTGGGATTTTGAAGTAAAATGCTTCAGCCTTCAACTCACATAAAGTGAAACTGATGTTTTTTGTTAAATACATGACTGTGAAATACACACATACACCATCCATACAGGTGTGTTAGGTAAAATAAGTATTAACTTGCTGCCTAAGGAGAGAGGGTCAGCTGGGTGTAGTAACCTGTCTGAAAACCCTTGGCTAGCTCAGCTCAGGAATCAGACCCAGAATGTTATGGAAAAGGCAGTTTAAATCTTGGGAATTTCTTCATATATCTAGTCTGTAAGATACCTGCATTAAAACTACCCTAATAAAGCTGTACAAATAAGGCACACTACAACAACACCATGCTGCCCACATCAGCCAGCAAAACCGAAGAAAAAATGTCAGCTAAAAGGAGAAATGTGTCATAAAATGACCTTCAATTACTGCACACACAGGGGTGCCAATTTAACAGCTTTTTAAATCTGCTTAGGTGCAGATGACATATGTTACATTTAACCTTCAATTGCAAATGTTCTCTGAACTAAATGCTTTTGTCATAACCCTAAAACTATTTCAGTGTAAAACTCAAACATTTACAGGAACATAACAATAAATATTTGAAAGCTACTGATTGATAGAGAATGGAAAAGGACAAAGCTAAAAGATTGCAGTATAAGCAAAAAAGGCAGTTCAGTAAGATAAGGTAACCATTTAACTACCACTACACAATAATTCCATGGAGAGAAACATAAAATAAAGTTGGAAGCAAATAATACATGCAGCACTAATTTCTGCAGTTGGTCTTTTTATAAGGGAAATTCTGCAAAATACCAGTGGCACATATAATCCTCCAGCACTGATGAAGTTAATAAAACAAGCAGGGAGATGGTTACGTTGCTAAATAAACAAACTGTGAAAATCAAGCTTCACTTACTCTCTTCTAATAAAAAACTAATATACAGTAAGATACCTACTAAATACTAAGTGTCCAGAATGTCAGACACCAGGATTCTCTTCTTGCCTCTTACAAGTAAAAGAATATTTTGCATTATTCATTACCCACTCTCCACCACAGAATTCCAACTGATGTGCTTGGGAGGAGGAGTAATTTGTGCACATCAAAAACAATGGTTACTTTTTGCTATCATTGCTCAGATTGTAGGAACAGATATTAAGCTGATTCATACTGTGTGAAAAGAGGTTTGAATGGGAATTCTGTAGATAACCTTCCCCAAAATTACTTATTATTTTAAATGGAACAGACTAAATCACTAACTGACATCACCCTGTGCCTTTTCTCAATGCAAGGGGAAAAGGAGTCTTTACAAGGTGACAGATTCAAACTGCACCAACCTAAAATGAACAGGCCAAGACAGAAACACAGAACCTGATCTGATCTTAAAAAAGAAGGATGCTGTGATGTGATTGCATAGCAATACTAGCACTCAGCCAAGAGACAGTAATTATTTTGGGATTTACAGATTTAGAAATTAAACGAAAGAGAATAAGGTGGGTTGTGACCCATTTTAGAATTCTTTGATTTTTACATCATGTTTTTCTTTTTAGTTGACTCACCTGTTACAAACCTGAAATATTCACAGGCCCTTCTGCAATATTACATGCCTTAAGTTATTCCTTACAAATACTGAAGTTTTAAATTTAAGTAATTAACTTGACTATCTATAAACTGTAGATAAAAGATAGATAATTACTGAATTTCTTTTATTAAACAAGTAAAGCTGAGACAAGATATAACTATTACTGGGATTTCCTCTACTGTTTTAAATGCTCTTCCTGAACAGATTTGGTCTGATAAAATGGCAATGCTACCTAACATACACACCTGAGGAGACTTTGAAGTATTTTTGTAGGAAGAAATTCACATCCTATGTGAAAGGGCAGGGCAGGTGCAAATCACAAGAGACTCAAAAGAGCCCAGTATTACCAGAAGAGAAAAGGCAAGACAGAGTTAAATTCTTAAAGATCAGAAAGGTGTTAAGTCATAGAGTCTGGAAAAACACACTTTTTTTTCCAGAACATTCAGGAAAGAACATTTTGTTTAGCACTCTAAGGCTTAGTAAAATCACTTTAGCTTCCTGCTACTCTTCAGATAATGTTACACTTCTCTTTTTGGAAGCTAAGTAGGTGGGTGTGTTTCCTCCCTTCCTTTTGCCCATTCCCCAGTGTTAAGACCAGGTATTTGACTTCCCAGAGGCACCAACAAGGAAGGCTGGTGTAGACACAACATTGCCAACTGCCATTCATTTTCAGCAACCTGTTATACAGGTTGCATAATAAACACTGTTTAATTAATATGTAAAGACTCACTGATGCCATACAGCAATCTAGATATGCAGAGAAACTTCCTGCTTTGAAGGTGAGTATTTGCTGAGAGGTGGTCAAGAAGGCTTCTGTTACATGTAATTATCAGCTTGATGTATCAATGTCAGAAGTAGGCATTTAATGAAAAATCCATTGTTCTTTAGCTGTCGAATATTCTAATTAGAGATGTAAAGCAAAATACTTTGCTGGAATTTGTGATAACTGAAATCTCTTGTGCAAAGACTTTTTTTTCCATATAGTTTCTATACCTGCATGTTTTATATATTTCCAGCTCAGTCATAAAGGTCTCCCAGGGAATCACCCAACAGGCTTCTGTATCAGCTGAGCTTCAAAGATTTTGAGTCTTTGAATCCATACAGATTAATGAAGAGCTGAAAATCTGGATGTTCAAATTTCAGTCATGAGGTTCCCAGTATCCAGTGATGCAAGATTTTGGAGCAGTCTGCTAAACAGACAAGTCTGGGACATGGCTGCTTCTCAGGTACTGATCCCTTCTCTGTGGTGACCAGTGGACAGGACCCGAGGGGGTCAGGGGAGGTTTACATTGGATATTAGGAAAAGGTTCTCCACCCAGAGGGTGGTTGGGCACTGGAACAGGCTCCTCAGGGAGGTGGTCACAGCACCAAGCCTGACAGAGTTCAAGAAGCCTTTGGACAACGGACACGGTGTGATTCTTGGGGCTGTTCCGTGCATGGTGAGAAGCTTGACTGGATGATCCTCATGAGTCCCTTCCAACTCAGGACATTCTTTGTTCCTATAATTTGAACAATATCTACATACTTATTCCCTCTGGACCCAAACCAAAACAAATAAAATCCTTGATAAAATGCATCTACCATAACTGCCAACTTGCTCCAACTTCTTTTACAGCCAATTTTAATTCAGAAAATTACACAAGGCCTCATTGCTACTGAAATAAAATTTAAACTAATATGCAAGCTGAAATCAATTTAAATTGTAATTATAACTCATGATACAGTTTATCTTTTCCCAAGGGTGAAAAGAAGGCAATGACCCTATTCTTCCACTTCATCAAAAATCTAGCTGGAGTAGGGACAGCATGAACATCAGAAGAATTGTTCTCGACTTCTTCCATTCTGGGACATCTTTCCTAAGGCCTTCTGTTCCATGGGTTCCAATAGCTGCCTGATAGCAACCACAACACTTGAAAATTAAAGAAAGATCAGAAAACACATCTCAACAAGCTCTTAACTTGTCCCTGAACTTTTCTTGAACACATTAGACTAACCAAGGTTGAGACAGAAGTCATTTATTTATAATAAACACTTGCACACAAAAACCCAGAAAACCTCAACTCCCTTAACTAATGGTTTCTAAAAATGCTTATTCAAACTGACACATGCATGACAAGTTTTGGCTGAGTACCATTTAAGGAGGAGGAGTTATACCACCCAGAAAAATGGTGTTTATGACAGAAATGACAAAGAATCATTCATCATGGGGTTTTTCTATGTGGAGCAGTAATAAAGCCTAAATGAAACTGCACTTCATTAGTAATTTATTTCACAGATCACTATATATACATAAATAGCACAACTCTATTACATTTTTATAGTGCCATTTATTACAGTACTTCACATACTATATCCACATGGCAACACAGAAATGCAGCTTTCTCTGGGGAAGACAACAGCAGCCAACTGCAGAGCAGCACACAGGGAGGAAACACTTCTGAGCCAGAAGAGCAGAAATAAGAATTTTCAGACGAATCAAGGAAAGGCCAATATAAAACAACAAAACTGAACCCCAAGAGATGTGCAGCTAACTCAAAGAATAGTTTTGCACCACTTTTGCTTGCCTGATATCCCATTTGATTAAGTAGAAATAAAAGAGGAAAACTGAATTCTCTTGCCTTGTTCAGTCAGAGTGACCAACAGCAGAGACTGCCACCAGAACTCCCTGGCTAAAATTCTCTATCCTTTTATTTGATCCTTGAGCACTACACTGGCATCCTCCATTTTCCACAGAAAGGAAAAGAATCAGTTCAATTGCTTTCATCAGTCTGTATCTGGGATGCCACACTTCAGGCATAGCTGAGGACAAATTCTCAGGTATCAAGAAAATAGATGCATTTCTATCTCTGCTAAGACTTCTTAAAGTGAGGGTTCAGGGCTACTCCACTCTCCACCGGAAAACAATTTTCAAACTTTCACACTTAGAGGCCAAACATTGCCATTAAACTTCCATAGATGACTGGTGACTCCTGCCTTCCAAATGCAGGTGAAAATTTGGTATGCTGCACAAACCCACAGAATGCTGTGAGAAGATGACAGACAGAAGGGACACCTGCAAATGTCTCATCACAACATTTGCTTGTGAAGTAACAGTGTCAAATTATGCAGTGTTGGGCCTCTGAAATAACATTATATGCATTATGTGAATGATTTTTGAAATAAAAGTGAAAAAAATGCACTGCTTTTAACTAGTGAGGCATGTTTAAATTCAAAAATATTCTCTTGATTTTCTTGCCAAAAACTCTGCTGTAAGAACACTGATAAGAAGGAAAGTGGTTTGTCAGTTGTAGATATTCCATTTTTAAAAATAAATTTTAAAGTAAAAAAACTTCTAAATAAAGACCCCATACTTGAAATGTAATTTATGAACATTTGGTCTTTGATGGTTGGAGAGAAAACAGGATTTTACCTAGTACAATTTTAATCTTTTCTGAAGAATTAACTAGAAAGAGAACAAAAAATCAAAACTATCAGGAAAATATTTGCTGGGCACTAAGTTAAAATCTGTTTGACAGCAGGGAAAAAATTTTTCTTAAAACTTGTCAATATTGACTTTGACTGCATTGTGGGACCTTAAGAATAAATAGATTTGTATTGTTTGTCCTATGGATCTTGTTCTGATGTTCTTTCTCAAGCATTCCGTTATTAAATGCAGAATTATGGTCCACAACATACAGTATCTAATTTGATAAGAGGCTGAGTAAAGGTACATTAAGACAATATATTTTTTCTCTTCTTGTGTCACACTGCACTTCTTCTCCCTGCTTTGGTAGTAGACTAACTACTAACAGTTTAAGGAATAAAACCTGCAATACTGAAATGAAATACTGATTAAAGATGCAGGTTTTAATTACTCGTTTAAGTGATCTGCATTCTCTAGTTACTATATTAAAAGAGGGACACTGACCATCTGCAAAAAATATAATGCACTATTTGTGTAAGTTAATGAGTCTGAATTAAGTGCATGAGTATTCCCCATTGAAACTGATAAGACTGTTTGAATCCCTAAGTGACGCAAGTGAGTAAATGAAATCTCTTTTCTATTTTAACTACCAGACATGCTAGAAAGACTTTTTTTTCTTGCTCTAAGAAACTCTGCAATCTGACCAACAAATGCAGGAAGGACCAGACATTGTAGGAAAGATCACAAAACTGAAATTTTATTTCCAGCCCGTTACTCTCCATATCATTCTCCTCAACAGATCTGAGCACACAGCCATAAGCTCTGGAGAACATATTCCTTACAAAAGGTGTGAATGAGTGGATTCAGTGCACTGGAGCTGAGAGAGCTTACATAGGCTTGTGCAAAAGGTGAAGAGCAGGAGAACAAACAGAACTAATATTGACCTGGACACTGCTGGCAGAGCACCAAGGAAGACCACAGGTGAAAAGAGACTCAAAATAAAGAAAGCCTTGAGAATGAGAAGTTTATCTTCAACACCATAGGTAGAAAAGCTAATTAAGAGATTTGGCAAGTTTGAAAGATTTGCTGCCCAGTTTCCATCCAGACAAATCAGGGAGCTGAAGAGCTTTCAGGAAGCAAAGAAGCAGGAGCTGGTTTTCATAGACAAACCTTACAGTCATTCTACATCTAACACTTTTACCTAAGAAAGTATGGAGATTTTCTGATTCTTTCCTGGAATGATTCTTAGTCAATCAAATCAGCCTATGCAAACACACTGTAAAAAAGTCTCATTAAAATAAAAATATTTTATGATGCTACTTACCTGCCTGTCTACCTCTGGAAGCAAAAGCAGGAGGTATTGTTGAAAATGCTGAGGTAAAGAAGCAAAGGTGTGTTTATTTATTAAAGCCCTCAGGTTAGTGTTCACTAGAATAGATCCCGGTGTTTCTATGTCAATATCCTCAGCTTTGGTCCATTTCAAATGTCCTGGAGTAAATAAACAGAAATAACTTTAAACATAAATAAAGGAAGAGAGTAGGAACAAGTCTTCTTTTTAAGTTTTTAGCTTTTATTGTATAATACAATAAGCTCTAGAGAAATGGTACTCTGAGAAGGGTAACACAGTCTTNAAATGCATTTGTCTCTTGACCTCTTGCGTTCCAGCAAACATCACAGCTGACATATTCTTACTTCCAGCTTGAAACCAACTCAACTCAACAGCCACAGAAAATAATCCTGTCATGTCATCAACAATAATTATATAAGCACCTATTTTCAAGCAAAAGGCTGCTTGATGGGGCTGATCTGAATCAATACTTATGGACAGCTTCTCTTTTGCCATCAGCAGTGCCCTATGGGCAACACAGAACTTGTCCCACTGCACCTGCTAAAACTGTGATCAAAGAGATGAGAATATTTAATATGTTAATGTCTAAAAACATTAACAACAAAAAACAAAAGCATTTTTCAGAATTTTCCTAAGAACTAAGATCTAAAATGATCAAAACACAGAAGGCAGCAGCAGGAATTGTGAGATTAGTAAATAAAGCATGTGAGGAACAATACAAACACAGGAGTAAAAAGATAAAGACTCAGCAGAGGAAAAGGGAAATACACAGATGGCTCATGCACAGCACTACAGAAAAATGTCTTCTTACTTTACACAGTGGACAGAAAGGCTCCCAACTTAAACTCTTCCACAGTAAGAAATATATCTGTTAAGAACTGGGAAAATAAAGCTTTCAACCACCAAGAACAAGGAGATGCTGGATTAGATCCATAGAGAGGTATTACAGTCTCCACTACTGAAAATCTTTTAAGAATATGTTAGATAAATACCTGTCAGTAATGACAGATGCATATCTGATTTTGACCTATGACTGATGAACAAATTAGATGACCACTGGAGATCCTCACTGGTCTTGATTTTGCTAGTATTTCTAGGATAATATTTAGAAAATACTTTTTAAAAGCTTCTTAAAGAGCTACCTGCTTCAAGGTGCTTATATACTGCTACAATCCACTTCTTCCTCTAAGTCTTAACATATTGAAATCCAGGTGGCTGGAAAACCTCAAAAGCTTCTAACCCCTCTCAGTAAACTTCTTCAGGTTTCAGTCTGTTGTACTTTAAAATATTTCAAAAATGTTGTAAGAGGGGCCTGAACTATATAAAACACAAACTCCATCAGAATCTCTTAAAAAGTGATTAAAAGATTATTCCACTGCTACGATGAACGATGGCATTTGGCATTTACATAGGACCTCTCAGCAACAATTAAAAGTGACATGTTAAGAAGAATAAATATGTTTTTTAAATGAGAAAATTTGGACACACTGATTATTAGAAATGCCTCAAATGCTACAAGCTAGATAACAATATTATTAATAGAAGGAATGCAATTATGTTTTAGATTTCTTAGAAAACCTATGGTGGTCTCTTCCCTGAAAGTCTCTAACTACAAAATATACATATGCAAGAAAATGAAGATCTGTGAATTCTAAAAGCTCCACTTCAGTCACAGTCTCCTGTAAACATTCTTGTAATTTTATTTTATTTTTCAGCAGCTGATAGTAACTGAATGAGACAAAGACTACTTTGCACTCAGCACAGGATAGCCTTTTCCAGCATATATTTCTAACCTACTCTATTTCAGTACAGCAAAGATTCCATTACCAACAAATGAATGCCCTGTTATACAGGACAATTGCATGGAAGAAGTGCCCATTTTCATGAATGCATCACAATAAACTATCCTCACCATCTGTTCCACCCACTAAATATAAATGTAAAAAGAACACAGTCCCTGAGCATAACACAAGTTGTATGATGCATTGAATTTTAATGGCTGTATGTATATTCTCTTCTTTAATCAATACAAAATACATATCCCCATCTTCTAAGTGACTCCAAATTAGAGTAACATTTTCCCCAGCTAGCACTTCATATCCTATGGGAAGGCATACACACACAGATAATCCAAACTGAAATATGAGACATGACTGCAAAATCAGTAACATCCTCCAGTGGCAGATATTCTCATAGCATGAAAAGCCTAAGACAGAGAGTCAAATCTACATTTTCTGATTTATTTGACCTGCTATCACTTACAGAATACTACTGAGGGTTTTTTTTGTCAGCTTCTGGAAGAAATGTGTGTATTGCCTCTAGGCCAGTAGCAAACTGTGGGTGCCCACCACAGTCCTACTTAAAAGAACCCCTCAAAATCTATTCAGAAAAACAACAAATTCTCTCTCTTGCACCCTTCCTATGGCTAATTTAGGATCTGTATAGCAGGTCCCATGTTTGTAATAAGATTTAGTGAAGTATTTAGAAGCAGCATGGAACTATGACACTACTGCACTGCTAATCATAGCTCTGAGAAGAGTTTATGACGAAACATATGCCAATGTTTTTTATGTTGTTTTCCACAGAGAAAGACATTTTGAATCCTTATATAGTTCAGGGCTATCACTGTCCAGATCAGAAACAGAAGCTGTAAGACAAGCGAGAAACTCAGGCTTGCAGCCTTGGGAAAGAGTTTACTCCTCAACATAGAGAATCAACCATAAGGAGATGGGAGCACCATGGTTCCACATCAATATATAAAAATGAAAACAGAAAAAGGACAGAAATCACACAGTTGGGAGAATCGGTTAACTAAAAGGGAAAAAAAGTAATCTTATTTAATCAGATCTCAGAAAGTCTACCAAACTCAATATGTAGTGAATGTTGGGCAGATCAGCAGAGTTTCAGACAATCAAACGATATCTGGACCTGAATTGTGCACTATACAGGACCCTGGACCCGTTCTCAAAGCTGGTCTACAACTGCACTTCTACCATCCCAAGAAATGTTGTGTAATGAGAGAAACATTTCAACAGGTAAAAGAACAGCAACCCTTAAACCTTATACAAAGTTCCCTGCACTTCATGTGTGGCGTCCCAAAAGGCCACTAGATTTATTTTCCAAAATCCACCAAAAAAACCCTAATGAATTCATTTGATATCATGGGCCAACAGTTAATGCCATATCTGAAGATGGGGAGGAATGTATACTTTAAATGATGTATCTCAGTCTTAAATGTAGAGAAAAATTACAGGAAATCATCTAACATTGAATATAACTTTGTATAGCAAAAGCTGTAATACTGAAGGAGTATTGTCTATTTTGAATAATGATATTGGATCAACATAGAGAACTAGCTATCCACATGGGACTGATTAATATTCTGCAGAAAGATCATGTATGAAACCAGAGTGCACTTTCATGAGAGGCTGTGATACAATAAGGCTTATAGGTTACACTGCCAGAAACTGGCAATAGCACATTTAACAACTCTCCTATGGCATTTAGGAAGTAAAGTGCCTTGGAGCTATTTTACAGTATCATTATATATAAAAATAGGACTAAGCTGGATGATTAATAAAGAAGAACAATCTTATCCCCACAAAAATAGACATAAAATAACTTTTAGGATTTAGCCACTACAAAAGGCTTGTTATCTTTTCCAATATGGCCACATTGCAAAATACTTCCCTAAATGATTCAGCATTCTGCTGAATGCAAAAAGTACTTTGTAAAGACAAAGAAACAGTTATGTTTGACTTCACTTAAGCAGAGACAAGAGTCTTAGTGAACATTACATTTTGTGCTCCCTAGGGAACTTTTCCAATTAAATTTCATGCAGAGCAGGAAAATCTGCCTATCACATGGAGATTTAGAATTTACTCTTAGCATCTCTTCAGAGAAAATTCTTTGTTAATTACAGAACATGATCCATGAACCTCACTAAAAAAAACACAGAAAATAAAACCAGAAATTGTATCTACCATCTCAAGAGATGTAGCTTCAAAACAGTTACAGATCCAACTGAAGAACTAAATCAACCAAAGAAGAAGAACCAATGAAAACTTTAATGCCAAATCTCTATATGACATGCAATAATGGAAATGAAGAAAAGAAAATGTTAATTTCTAATCAGGCAAGCATGTAAGCAAATATGCTACTGTCTCTGGGAATAAATGCACATTAGGCAAGCAAATTTACCATGAAGAAAGAATATCTGTTACACATCGCCCCCATTCCCCCAAAAATCATTACATAACAATCAGAATCTAATTGCTAAATCACCTCTCTGCCTGCAATTGCTTAGGTCTGTCAAACTTTAAAAAGCAACCACTGAGGATGAAAACAAAAACTGACCATGGATTTTCCAGGCAGATAGAAAGATGTCTTCTTGAGAAAGGGTCAGCTGCTGAGTTTGAAAAAGGGACAGGTAAACAGAAAAATAAAACTTTCCAAGAGAACACAGAGTTTAGAAAAATATCAGTATTACAAGTAAGATATTTGTTTTACTCCTACTCACCTAAACCAGATTTTTTTAACCTCTTTAAGTGCTGGCTTGTTTGCTTTCCAGTTGGAGACTTTTGCCCATGTTTCATCTCTTTATCAGAACCATCTGCTTCACCATTTTTAGATTCCGATCCTTTGGAAAAAGTAAAATCCCTCAAATATGATGCTTCTGCACTTTTACTAACAATCCCCTCAGCCCCCCCTACACCATAAACAAAACAAAGATAGGACTTTAAAAAAATTGACATTTTCTTGCTGAAAGGCAATATACTTTTCTGGTCACAATACAATTCCTCCTCATCAGAGGAATTGGAAGTAAAAGCTCAATAAATCAATTAAGTGCTGAAAACTAAAGTTTACTGAACACTGCAGTCAATAAAAATGTTCAGTGATCTAATAAAAATAACATAGTTCTATAATGCCCAGGAGATATTTTTAAAAAAATATTTTAACCTTAAGTTATGGGGCAGTAAAGCAACCTAAGGCTGAAAAAAGATCATTTCTTTTTGAAAAAACATTTAAAGAAAAGATATGTTTGGAAATACAATTGTCAATTTGTGTTAAACATAGATACAGAAATCTCTTAAAATGAAACAACTAAACCACCAGAGCTAAAGGTCAAGGTTATGCTGCAGTGATAAGCATGGTATAAGAAGAAAAGCTAACAATAGGATTTGAGTATTGCAATGCAGAACTGAGACACAAATTCACATTCACAGAGAAGCTTGTCTTTTCCCCCCTCCTCTTTTTATGGCATTGAATACCAGCATGTGGTCCTCCATTAGAGCCAAACAAGATGTTACTTTGCATTCCTTTAAAGCTGCTGCTATTACCAATTGTCATTTTACTGTGTGCCTTCAGTTCTTTATTAAAGAAAAATCTCCATCCTTGAGACACGAGTCTTGATAAGGAAATAAAGACGTTAAACAAAGCCACCCAGTGGAAATATCATTTCAGCAATTCCAAATTCTGTATGCTACACATCTGATTCAGAGGAAGGCTCTGTGACTAGAGCTGATCCTGCAAACAGTCCTTTAGCTATTTACCTGAAGGTGAATCTGACTGCTCATCGGACACCTTTAATGGTGTCAAAACAACACGAGGAACAGTCTTGTTTACCATCATTGAGACTCCATTTCTTCTTTTCTGCTGTTGTCTCAAAGCCTACAAAAACGATAACAAAACATAAAACTGTAGCAAAAAATAATGCTTATAAGTGAATTACACATGATATTTCTCTACCATTAAACTGAATCCCTTAAAATAAGCATAATTTACACAGCTACTGACTTGCCAGACTTCACACTTGTCCTCTTTATGTCATTTTCTTTTAAAATCAGGCTTTTTCTCCTTTTTTTATAGAGAAAGAAGATGCACCTTAGATCATTTTCCAATCCAGTTTTGACAACAAAGAAGCACGTAACTGTTTGCTCTACCTTAACAGCACAACGTGATAACCCATGAAATGTGAAACTAAGACTTCCAAAAAAAAAAGTAAACCCAAAATGCTTCAGAACCAGAATAAAAATATATATGTCTGCACATCTCTCGCAGGTGCATCCTCTCCAGTATACTGCTCAGTCAATCAAGTTAACACAGAGTGTCATCAGTATGTACAGCATGTAAGGACTACAGTATTGATGCACTCACTCAGCCGTGAGTAGTGCTGCACAAAATCACTGAACATGGCAGGAATCATTTATTTTCGTGAAGGGAATCAGTCCTAATCTTGGAAACCTTGCAGCATTTGGCTTCTGTCTGTTTGACTTTGGGCATTAACCTTCAGAACACGAACATGATGGTGTTCTGGCAAATCTGGGGGAAAATGATACACGAATAAATCTCTACAAATAGTAGTGCTTTGTGTTTCATAAACGTATCGAATACAGGGCTGATAATGTAATGTAAAATATCTACTGATTGGAAATAGCAAATACCCATCAGACTGTTTTATATGGAAAATGATATCTCATTCAAAAGGTCTTAAAACATAAAAATATGAATACCTGCCAATTAATACATCTGCAAGCATTAAAATTCTGGAATTAATCAGAATGGGCTGGGCTTAATACAGATCTCTCCTAGCCTCCTGTCTATTTTTCTCCATTCTTACTGTGCACTCTATTTTTACAATTGTGATTTGTGTTATGAACTTGGGGGATTTATTAAAGTAATACCATATAAACAAGGAACATATTTGATATGAATTATCCCTATAGGTTTATGAGCATGAATGACTGATGCCCTCAAAGGTTTAAGCCTGTAACTTTAATGGATTGTAATACCTTTCCAAATTGTTCACATAGCTAAATAATAGGAAAAAAACCTCTGAGAAGAAAGAAATCGATATTGGTCTATTCCTCTAAATAACACTCTACACAACGTAAAATACACCAGGCCACATAGAAGCTATTTCATGGATTAACCCATTTTATTGTACTTCTGAAAAGACACGTAAGCACTGTGCAATAAAAAGCAAATTACAACACTTGAAATCAAACAAAGAGAGGAAACTGGTCAGATCTGTACTGAACCAAAGAAGCAGCAGAAAACCATAAAGAACAGCCTATACTTCAAACATTTTTGAGACAGAAATTTCACACTGGTATCGAGCAAGCACGGCCAGAATTTTCTGTGGACAGAAAATTCTGAAGTGTTAACATTTCTCAAAAATTCCTCAAAATTCCAAAAATGACCCTGCAAACCTAAGTGTCAAACCAGGTGATCCTTAATGAACCATGGAGACAGTGGGGAACAGTTCACTAAAAATGAACTGAAAAGACTGGCAATGTCTGCACCACCAATGCACCAATATAACCACAACCCAAACTTCATGTCATGGTGCCCCACAGCCTGATTTGCCTCATGTCATCCCCACTTCCTCCACCCAAGGCAAATGGATAGAGCCTAAACAATGCTCCATGTTGTCCTTCTGCCTCCTCCTGACTTTTCAAGACAATTTCCACCTCTTACCAAGGGTCCATAGCCTTGCTGCCAGCACCCATACAGAAACACCATTTTAATGATTCATACAGCCACTGTGGCAAAGTCAGATTCTTTGTCAAGCCTTGCAGTTGATTTCCAATGCTTAGACTGAACTCCCGTGAAGGAGAGAAAGGAACCAGCAGTGTACCCACCACCAGTGCCAGGCACGCAGGCACACCTCAGGTGACACATGCGCTGCTGGAGCGATGGCAGCGGTACCCAGTATTTGTCAGTAACACCACTTACCTTCTTTTCTGTTACTGGCAGGCCCCCTGTGGTCCTTAAGCACACATTTATGCAACTGATCTGGCATTTGCAAGAGGCACAGGCCAACTCATGCCCATGGAGCACTATCACAAGACACTCCCTGGACAGTTAGATGAGGAAATACAGCTGGGAGCAGACAAAGCTACTGGAACTATTTACTTTGAGGCATAGCACACTTCTCGAGCCAAAGCACCAGCCTAAGCACCACTATATATGAGGGTCAAGCACAAACCTTGAAGACACCATTTCCCTTTGACAAACATTTGTTTTTCACGGTTTCTTTTTCCCTAACATACATTGACTCATTTCCAGTCCCTTCCCTAGCTCCTCCAGTTTCACAGTGCAAGGAGCTGATCACCAAAAGGGGCCCAAGTTAAGTCTGAAAATCAAGGTGACAGTAAAGATACACACACCTGAAGGACAGGGCGTAGAACAAAAAAAACCAACCAACCAACCAAAAAAACCCAACCCCCCCAAACAAACAAACAAGCAAACAAAAATCCAAAACAAAAAAACCCAAAACCCCCAAACCAAAATCCAATCCCTCACACTGCAATGTGGACATTAACTCTAAGTAAAACTTTTAACATAAAATTAACAAATTTCCAATGAATTACCCTGTGTACAGAAAATAGACGCACAACCTTCCCCATGCCTTTCTGTCTTTTCATTTGTCAAATGAAAGATGTGAGACAGAGGAAGAGGGTATAAAGATATCAAGTAAATAATCTAACATATGACTTGCAGGGTAAAGAGATGTCTGAGATTCTGCACAGACATTCTTGTTGTGATTTGCCCAGCTAATCCCAACAATTTTGTGTTAAATTCTCCTCTGAATTTGAAGCTGCAGGATCTGAAATTTTTGGACAGCAAGTCTTTGCAGGACAACACTAGGAGCAACCCAGCAGTGGGAGAAACTGGTGACTGACACCCAGTTACAAGGGAAGCCAAACACCAGAAGGAGTTAAGTATAAAAGGACAATCTCTGTAGTCTCCGCTGAGGACAAATATATAACTTCTCTACACCTAGCCTGAGGGACATTCATTTTAGAATACAAGACTACTGTAGGATAAGACAAGAATCTTGTAACCCAAGATTAATTCTACTTAGCAGGGAAGTCAATGAGATTACTCCAAGTGAAACATGCAGCAAATGCCTGCTATACTGAGCTTTTAGTGCGCCAAACTAATTTAGTGCTTTCCTTAGTCACCACGACCAAATAAATCAAATTTATAACTAGCACTGAAGAAAATGAGAAATGTTGTAACTTATTCCATGGAAAAATGGTTCCAGATATCTCTGCAGATACAGAAACAGTAACTAACACATACTATATCGTCATCTTTCACCGACACAGCCTTTTCTATCTCATCCATATTTAGTGATATATAACCTCCTAGCTGGACTTCCTACAGAACTGAAAGAAACAGATGATGATTTTACCAAGTGGTAAGGTGTCACTTTCACTATGGTAAATTAGAAAAAAACACATGTAGTGCATATGATAGCTTAAATAAAGAATATTTTTCTTTAATGAGACTCTATGCTTACATTTCAAATGCATTCAATCACTTCAGGCTAAATGCTAGAGTTAAAAAAGCTGCACGTTTTAAATACCTAGAACTGATTACTGTTGAAGTATTCTCTAAGACATTACCACCATCCTATTTGTACAACAAATAAATTAAAAAAATGAAAGAAAATTAAAGTTCATGTAATATACAAGTTAAAACATTACAAGCTCTCTTAAAATTACCACCAAAATATAATACTTACATCCAGCCTTTCACAAGCAGATTTGCAAAGGACATCTGTGAATCTCTCGCACATAATGAGTATGGAGAATTCCCAGTATTCCCATTCATAAAAATGAACCTGTGACCATCTGTTGAATAACACTGCCACGGTCATTATACAGTGCTTGGCATAATTATTTGGTTTAACAAAGTTATTTTTATTGCCAAAATCTTTAAGTAAACTATCAATCCATTTTCATCCAAAGAATTCAAAATAAAATGAAAATACGAAAATTAAGAAAACATAAACTCTGAAGATAGATGGCAAAAGAAAAACACCATGAAATTAACAGTGAACTTCTAATTCCAAGCAGTTTTTTCTAAATAAAGAGGTGACAAGAGCAAGGTTCCTTCTTTTTTTTCAGGGAGTTTCTATCCCTACTGGAGTATAGGAGTATTTTGGAGCTTTCATGAATGCCATCATATGTTCCTAAGAGTAATAATTTCATGTTTAGTTGATCTTAACACAGGAAAGAGTTCTTCACCCATGTGACACAATGGTTGACCGTCTTCAGTAAAAACTCATAAAGTCATCTTTCAAGCAGGAATGAAAGGAAACAATATAAACTAAAACGTAACTGGAGACGGGGGCAAAAGAGCACCAGAAGCAAAATGTCAGCCTCTGTGCTCTGACTTTACTGCTGCTCAGCAATTTTTTTGTTGTTTTTCTTTCCCACATCTTTTAAACTCAGAATGAAAAAATGGAGCACACCGATAAACCATTAATGCAGAAAAACACTTTCATTTGAGCTCAAATGCGTGACACACTGAGAATGTTAAAAATTAAGTCATTATCAACAAAGACATGTAACACTTGGTTGCATTAAGCAACATCGTCCCAGATTTCTAGTTGTTCCATAAATGTCAAGTCTACATTCTGAAACTCATCTAATGAAACATAACCTTTGAAATTTCACACATTATGGATCAGAAATGTAAAGCAATGGAATCTCTCCATTCTGCCATGTGAAAACACAAGCTACGATACACTGAGCAAAGTCTCTTGCACAAAATAAATAACAACTCTACATCATGGTTATGGATCACAAATTGACATAGATGAAACAGGTTTATGGTTTATCACTGATTCAATTAACATCACCATAAAATTCAGTCTTTGTCTTCTCTCTCACCCTCATTTTGTTAGGAAAATTAAGAGCCTTTAATTCTCACGTCTCAGTTAAATTAAAATTTCTCAACCTGTTTCACGGACAGACAGAGCAGTTGAACGAAAACAGTAAGCACCACAAATCATGAAGAGTAAACCCATTATTATTTCCTAGATGCCACTAATTCTTATATTAAACATAAACAAAGCACTCAGTTATAAGCATATAACCATAAGAGTAAAACACAATAAAGATGTCCTATGGAAACAACTACAAGCACAAAGTGCCATTTCCAAAGCAAATTAGTTTACTTCCAACCATACCAGTACACTAAACGTGTTGGTATGGTGCCAAGAGTACACAATTGGTCATCTGGAGATGAAGAGTAGTGTCAGAATCAGCAGGATGGAAGTCTGGAAACCTGGGGCTTATTTTCAAACAAATGCTAATACCTTCTCAAATAAGCATCTATTCCTGTCCCATGCCATCCTCCTATCTGATAGTTACATCTGTATTTGGAATAAAAATAATGTCTTGCTGTGTATTTGTTCTTTAGGTCTCAGTAGGGCTGAGGGTCTTTCTGTAGGATTACAGTACACATTAACACTGAATATTTACCTGTATAAACAACAATGAACTGAAGTGCTTGGACCTTTGTGGGGCAGAGACAAGGAGATTTGTCTGTTCACATGTGTCTGTACACCTGCAACTCAGCACCACTTTCTGTGGGATTACAATAATGCAGTCACAGCTACAGTTGCTGCAGATCACGACAGACTGCAAACTAAATGTTTTGGTGCTTTCCCAACCACAGAAAAAAGGACAAAAAACACATGTGATGTGTTCAATGTCTGTTTTGACTTGCATGTGAATAGGAATGATGATGGCATATGCATCAACACAGTGAAAGCTTTTTTACAAAGAGAAGAATTGGGGTTTTTTTTAATGGTTTGTGTAGTATTAAATTAACAACATCCATCAGCTGAAAAGTGTTTTATGGGGAAATCTGTTCTTTGACACAACAAAGCACATATAGGTAAGGAAACAGTTTGTAGAAAAACAAATTAAAATAAAGATAGCAGTGTCAATACAAAATCTTAAAACAGTAATCAACATTTTCCATGAGGTCAAATTTTCAAACACACTCTGCACAGGAGCCAAACCATACAGCAGGGGGTTCATGGCTAGACTCCATAGACCAGAAAATCTCTATTACCACTCAGAGAATTGATATTGCACCAATGTAAGCAGTGTAATGTCTTTCTGCCTGACATCCTGTTTCAGCCTGGGTATTCCTGCTTGCCCACACATACTGAGCACACAGCCTTCTGGGGACCTACCCAACAGCTCCTGGAACACCATTTGTAGATAACTTCTTGTCAACGTTTTGTAGGAGGCTTCCTAGAGCTCTGAAGAGTTGTGAGCTGCTCCAAATACTGCCTTTCCCTGAAAAGGCCAACACTTTCTAGGATGCACTTCAAAATCAAGGCATGATTCATTGTCACCTGAATATAAATCCATGTTACAAACTATTTAAATCAAAAGCTGTTCTTTTCACATGGCCCAAAAGAAGATACTCACTTAGATATTCACTGCCACTATAAGGAAAGATCACGTAACTCCACTGGAAAAGCTTAACTGGGACTCCAGCCTCTAGTGATTTTATTTTCATTAACACAACAGCAATGACCAATCCATCTGAAATAGCTCCCCAGGCTACTTAAGGGACAGGCTACTTACAGAAACACACCATCAGATAAATGCAATGCTTAGAACTAGGCTGCTATCTTCAGCTTGACTACCTGAGACTTGGAATAAGCCATTGAACAGAAGAAAGAGAACACTTTCAACCTATATTTGGGAAGAAGATTCCACTATGCCACAGTGGTAGATTTAAACAAAGGTAACTCTCATGCGAGGACATATTTAAATGAGGGATACTGTCCTACACTGAGGTAGAGGGGCAACTATGCTTCAACACTTAAAATTGCTTTAAAATTCTTTAGTTATTTCTCAGACTAAGAAATTCTGTAAAATACATTTATTGAAACAGAAAAGGTGCAGGAGCACTGTAAAAAGCATGCTGTGCAAACAACCCCCCAGGAGAAACAAGCAGAATGCTCCAGCACCTGGGAGGCAGTTTTTAAAAAGCAGTACAAAAAGAAAGCAGGGACTGTGTGGATTCCTGTCCCTTTCTTTCCTTCACAGGTAAGGGCTAAGGACCATGGGGATGACCCAGAAGAGTGTCTCATAAACATTGTCTTGGGTCTTACCAAAGCACTGTGTTGAGCAGCTGGTACATGCTGCCCATGCATAGGGACCTTTAGAGGGACATACCGTGCAGCCAGCCTTCGGGCAATGCATGTACTCCCTGAACAGCTTCTGCTGGAACTCTTGCTCTCCCAGCTTCTTTTCCCCATTATGCAGTCTCCCTGCCATAGTTTCTCTGTCCTCTTCCCTAGACTTGTCTTGGCAATCAGAAAATCAGTTTAGTTTATCATCTTCCATTTTCCGGAATGCATTTTGTAAACTCCAGTGTCCCTTCCCATGTCTCTCTAGAAGTCAAAAAGCAACATGTTTTCCTTCTTTTCCATTTGTTGTCAGGAAAATTTGTCAAGAATCATCACTTATGTTGCCAGTCATCTGATCAAATGCTTCAGCTAGGGAGCCAGAATTCTCCAACTGTGGCATTGGTAAATTTGTTGCATCTGAAATGAAACATAAGAAGATGGTTAAGAGAGACATGGAGCAACTGCAGCAAACTCTATAACGAGGAGCTCAGTACAAAAAATACCTCTCAGGTCACAGTGGATTTTCAGAGCCTCCCAAGAAGACACCCTGCACTTAAATTCTAAGTGATTAGGACAAAATCATAATGATGTCCTCTGTCACCTTTGCTTCTTTGGGGTGAGGAAGGAAAAGCAGTGCAGGTAAATGTATCAGGCTTATATTAGAGAGTGTGAGGGAGCAGTTGCTCAAATGAGTCAAAGGAGAGACACCACAGACAGACTCATACTGGATTACTTCCTATGGACAGCAAAATGCTTTAAGATAGCCTGCATCTGGCTGTAGTCAAGGAAAGAAGTCCTAACAGAACGAGTGTGGAGGGAGCAAGACTTGTGAGTTTGCTCTTCTCTCAAGGAAAGGTAAGCAGTGTGAGCTGAAGACAGGAAAGCAAATTCACACCAGCATCATGGGATATCAGGATTCTACCTTCAGTGCCAACCTAGGCACTTGGACACCTCTGTCCAAAAAAAAAAAAAAAAGAAACAAAGAGATCTTGATAAACTAGTTCTATGGATTTGGGTAAATCTGGGCTAAATTACAGTGCTAAGCATCCAGAAATTTGGTCTGTTGTAGGTTGGCTTCTAATAAGAATTACAGCTGTGGTAGAAATGTCAGCCTGAAATGTTATTTGGAGCTGTACAGTTCTAATGTCCTACAATTCAGAAGCAATATATGAGCTAAACCCTAACTTCCCCATTGCTCTATTACTGCTTGGGGTGTGACAGCATCCACTGGAAAAAAAATGGTGTGGAATTGCCATTTCTATTATAAGAACAAATCCTACAAATGGGTGCCTTCCTTCTCATTAAAAAACTGCATCTACCCACTTTGTGAATTATATAGTGGCACATATATGAACCCAGCCACCAAGCATGCAGACAAAGCCCAAAGTTAAGGAAAACAAAACAAACCATGGCAGTGACATACCTTGTGTTGATTCCCTTATTTCCTGAGTTTCTCTCCTCCCAAACCCACTTGGCTGCTGTCTCTGGAGTTTCTGTCTCTACAAAGAGATCTGGATGCCCAGCACAGTCTCAGACATGTCCTGGTTCTGTATTCAGATCCTGAGTCTGAATGGAGTATCCTTCTCTTCTCTCAACAGAAAATTTATGGGTACCCTTCTTGGTGCTGATTCCAAAGTGCCAAAAGGGAGGCAGGATTTTCTTCCATGTCTGGGAGGTCTACTATCATCCCAGACACCATTACAGCGCATCTTCAAGTTCTTTCTCCTCTCTTGGTACTGACCCAGGGAACACCTGGTACACTGATGGGCAAGGTGCTCTTACACTTGGCTATCAGAGTCCAACAGACACTAACACCACCTCAATGTCCTGGATATTCACACATTCTCAGTGTTACCTATGTGAGGCCAGTTTGCAGGTATGATAGTTTCTTCTGAGAAATGTTCCAAGAATATCTTGATAGATACAGATAAATCTGTATACAGCGAAGACTTCCACAAAAAAGTATCACCTCAAGTCAATGGAACAGAAACTGGACCAGACAGAAGCATGTAGATACTATGCCACGACTTGATGTCCATACTGGAGTTAGCCTTGTCCAGAGCAAGAATAATGCACACAGTAGTGTGACCATGTACCACTGCTAGAAGATGCAGGTGTAGCTCAGTACTTTCCCAGGAAGAGGTCCTTACATGGGTCTGCATGCCAAAACTCTCGAGTGTGAAAATGAGGCAAATCAGTACGGAACTGATCAGTACTGATAGGAAATCAGCATGTGACAGCGTGCCATAAGCATTCTTTTCAAAGGTACAAGATCAGCAACAGCTGGGCACACATGCCCAAGCACTTCCAACAGCACAAGGGAAACAGAAATCTGTAAAATCTGCCATCAGAAAGCCAAGCATAAAAGGCAGCTCTCCATTACAGGCTCTTTTGTCTATACCCTCATGAACAGGAACTGGTCTGTGGGATATTACACTCAGAGCAAAGTGTAAGCATTTTACAAGAGAACACCGAAACTCCATCAGAAACCAAAGGGAAGCACGAAACACACTCAGTGGTAAAACACTCCAAATCTCTTTCCCAACAAGGACACCATGGAACGTGGTGAAGCTAGAAAGCTTCCAGACCAAAATGGCAGCCCAGCCTTTGGAAGGTGAGGACATAAGGGCTGATCTGTGACACAGAGCTTATGAAAATCCACTGCAACTGCAAACCTCCTTAGTCCCTGCAAAACACTCCAAATCTACTGCTACCTGAGAGAAACCAAAACCAAGTGCCAGGGCTCAAAAAATGCCCTTTCCTCTACACTCCTTGCAGAGCTCAAGAAAGGCAGCATTGTGACTAATTTGATTCATGAGAACATCCTAAAATGGAGGCAGTTACAAGCCAAACATGAGATTGCTCTTTGCAATCTAAACCCAGGAATGTATCTCCAGAATTCATTTTAAGAAAGCAAATAATATATAAATCCAGCACATAATAATTTAAAGAGAATTACATATGAGTGGTTAATAAGTAGATAAACAGTAGAGAAAATCTTCTATTTCCAGCTCAGTTCTTCAAGCAGAACTGCACATTATCAACTTCCCTCTCACTTTATTTTTAGAGGTTACAAAACAAATACACACAAGATCAAAGTAATGTGAAGAACCCACTGGTTTTCAATAAATTGAGTAGGAAACTGAAAACTATCTTTTAGGTTTTCATTCTTTGAAGATTGTTTTGCAGTAGACAAAAAGCAACAGCTAAGGAAGACCCCATTACATTATATTATATACAGTATATATATATATTTATATATTATAAGGACTTGCTGAGAGTATGATAATGGCTTATCCTCTGTTACTTTAGTACGGCATCAGTAAGTTTGTATCAGTTATAAGAGTGTTGCATAATTTGTCTAAAATTTTCTTCCATGTTCAAAGGTCTGACAGGTTCTTAGAATGGATTTTAGGTACTATGCAGCCATAAAAGCAATTGAAAGATTGGAAAGCAAAAGAATAAATTTCTAACAGCAATTTTATAAATAAAATCACTGTTAAGGTTTATTCACCGCTAATACAATACCAAATCAAACCTGCAATGTGTATATATGGCAGTAGCCAACACCTGAAACTTTAAAACAAAGCAAAAAACTACTTTCCACTATACAAATGCCCATTTGTCTCACACTGTACACAGAGAAAATATTCTGCTGATAGTTGTAATGCTACTCTCATACTCTGAAGTACAGGATCTAATTACCATCAACTTAATTAAAACTAATTTCTTTTTATCGATTACTTAACTTTCTGATGTTGCTTTAACTCTACTGCCTTAGGGAATGTTTTCAAAGATTCACATCAATGTTATGACTTTTTATATTAATTAAGCTATTCTGATTAATTTGCCCTTTTAAAATTATTCTCAATGCTATACATCTGCTAAGTGACAAATGGCACAGTTTAAACAATTACCAAAGTTCAAACATTTGTGGCTTTGCTCTTTTTTTTTCCCTTCTTTCTCCTTCGCCTACTCCCTCCAGCCCTAGGAAAGTTCACAGAACACAAAAGATCTGTATAGAAGAGTTTCCAACAAGTGTACATTTTTCGCAACTATCCTAATGGTTAGTGAGCTGTTTTGTGTCCACTGTTCAATTTTCCTGAACAAACACATGTAAGACCTCAATCTAATAATCCTTTTCAGTCCTCAAAACCTCTAAATACAACATAACCTTATGTGAATGATAAACATCTATTAA
>VWZV01000368.1:91243-120345 GCA_013397155.1 Irena cyanogastra | reverse complement strand
AAGAAAAAACCCCAGAAATAGCATGTGCACACAAACCCCAAAGTTAACAAGAGAAGAGAACACAGTCAAAAATCCCTAAAGAATGGAAACTGGTAAACTTGGAGTGCCCCTCCTGAAACAGGATAGATACAACTTGACCTGTCATGATAAACTTATTCCTGTTGCCCAGAATGACTGCAACTCCTATTACCTTCTTCTTGAAATGAGAAACTCAGATTTTCATTATGGTGATCTAGGATATTATCCAGGAGTCTCCCCTATTTATTTTAGTGATAAAGTTCATCCTAAAGAGGTTTGATAACTCTCTGATGATACTCAACACTACAACCATTAATGTCAAAGTCATGATACAGCAGGAATAAAAATAAACATAGCTCTGTATTAACTTTGTACTTTCATTCATTTCTCTTTTAACAATAAACCTGGAGTTGTGATAAAATTTATGAGGGCATATTTTTAATTCCTATCATTACTTCATTTTTGCATAAAACATTATCAGTGTATTGGTTTATTTTGCTTCTGTTCCTTTGAATCTTTTACAACAAAGTTAAACCAAGAAACAGGGACTGTTCTAGTGGGCGAACAAATGGAATTGAAACCTACTGAAACAATAAATAGCTTTCCATCACTGTAATCTCTCCTACAGGTACAGAAAGAATATCTCACTTCAGGCTGGTTCTTTAGTGCAACCCAAACCTAGTTTGTTCAGCATTTTGAAAAAAACCTCGACTTCTTCTGTAGTTCATGATTGAAGAAATAGATATATGAGGCTGAAATATGCTGCTTAAAATATTTAAAATGACACTGTGATTAGAGACACTCAACCTAATTTATTTAGAACAAATGATACTTCCTTTCTAAAACTTATTTTGTACATTACATTTTTCTTCATATACCTTGTAGCTTAGAATAGTAAGATAGTAGGAAACTATTTTAAATGTTACTTTTATGTTTTCATTAAATTTCCATTTCCATTTAAAACCAGTTTGATACAAAACACAGCTATGAACCTAACCGTCTACTAAGTAAGAGATGTCATTGCCTATTTTCAAAAAGCAGAAGATACAAGCATTAAAAAACTAAATACATTGTGTTAAATTACACAATTGCTTAATAACTTATACAGTCTACTCACTTTATTAGCAAAAATAATACTAAAATTGACATACAGGCTTTATTCAGAGGATAATCAAGTTATTGTTTAAAAACAATATGAATTGTCTTTTCAGTATGAAATTAAATACAAATATGAGACAATGAATAAATTTAATCTTTAAAACATGTTCTGCTACTTAGCCATTTAAATCAATCTGTGCCAAAGTGTGACTGTATTAAAATGTCTGTGACCACATAAAATTGTCATTATTTATTTCTTAATTTCTATGGATAAAGTCCAACTGCTTTTCTCTGAATGGGTCACACATAAAGAAAGGGAAAAATATGACAGAAAGATACATAAGTGAAGTCACCACTGATCATCCTAGTGAAAAAATCAATGCCTTAAAAACAAAACAGGCATTTCTCCTATGGAAACTGATGACCACAGTAAAAGAAAAACAAATTTAAAATGTTCTTTGTACACATATACAACTTTGAAAACCTGCAACCACTTTTTCCATAAACACTGAAGATCCATGAATATTATCAGATCCATGTTCACTTGAAAATCTGTATCAGAAAAGAATGCTAAAAATAAACTGCGTGCTGGGGAGGGGAAAAAAAACCCTGAGAGAATGTGACAGACAAAGGGAAAATATTTGGGTAGCAAATAAAGACAATCCACCATTATTGCTACAGTAGAAAAAGAAAACAAGAGTGGTTTTAAGCCAACAGGAGGCATTTCCATTTAGTGGAGAATAATTAGGCTCCATTCTTTAAATCAGCTTTCTCAAGGGCCAGGACTGAGTGAAAGACTAAAGAAAAAGCAACTATTAAGCCATAAAGTGTTAGGTTATGAGCTGGAAGAGCAGCTGGGTTTCTGAAGATAAGACCTCCTTAGTGAGTGTTCAGACTGTCAACATGAACGATAGAATTAGAATTACTTAACAAAAAGAGTATGTTAAAAATGGTTTTGGCAAACTCCATTTAAAATAACTTCCTCCCTTCCATTTTTCCAAGACTAGTTTTGTTAATTATTATGAAAGGCTATAATTGATAAAAATCAGCAAGGCTGTCTTTGAATTTCAAATTTTACAGGCTATCTCTTTTATTTTTTATTACCTTTAACCTTCCCCACCCAAGAAATGACACCTATGTAAAACATATTGGAACACACGTTTCTTCAAAGAAACAATTTTTTCAGGAACACAACAAAAAATTATTCTGTCTCCTTGTCACTGAAAGTTATTAGGAATAACTGTAAACAGATTTATGTAACTAGATGGACAGAGAAATTCCTGTCCAGTAAAGAGCTTATTTTCCAAAAACCAACAGCGCAATTAATTTTGATTTGAGTCAGATCATATTGATTTAAAATCAAACCAGCAAAAGCAACAGCAGTCCGCTTTCCTTTTTTTTAAAATAACCACAGCAGATGAGAAGGATTGTTTACTAATGGCCACATTACAAAACATAAATTAATATTGTTAGCATATGCTAAAGACTAGAGTCTACCTCAAGCATAAAATGTATGCACACACTCTAGAGATACGAAATTTCAGAGAGAACTCCCTCAGGAAAACATACACACAATATCTCTCTCTAAAATACCTATAAAATTCAATATTTTCTTTGGGTGACACAGATCTATACTTGTATTGACATAAATAGTTGCACTTTGCCAACACAGATGTATTGAGTAATTCACCTCCATCACTCTTTGATCTCTAGAGCCCAACTCGCCAGAACTGAACAATTCAGAACTCGGCTGCTGCCATCAGCTCTTGAAAATGAAAACCAGTTTGGGAGTTAGTTAATTGTATGTGTTTGCCAAAGCAAGCAAAAACAGATGTATACATCAAGGGTACTACAGTGACTTATATATTCTTTCTGAAAAGCAATACTAGCACTGTGAATTAATAAATAGTGTGGAATAGTATCTTTAGGAAAAAGACATCAAATACCACATCAGCTTCGTAGCTTGCACTGAATCCCATTATATTAACAGCATATTTTTGAGCCCAAACATTTCACTAAGCTTAGAAAACTGTGAATCCTTATTCCAAAGCAAGTCAACATTTTCCACTAAAAATATACAGCCTGTCATCACTAAGCCACCAATTTATTAGACCTCATTAACTACTGTACAGGAAAAAAAAACAGATGAGAAACATCCTGAAGCTTCACAGTATCTTCTCTTGCTCTTATGACTCTCTTCAAGTGGTAATGAAACAAAAGAAGTTAAACACAATCCCAGGTGCCATAGTTTTATTTTATACTTGCAGGAAGATGACAGAAAAATACACAAAAAAATCTAAGCAAAGTGAAAACTTCTCTTGCTTATGCGTCACCCAAAATTCTATGTTTGAGCTGCTACTCTATTGTTGCTCTTCTGCTGTTTGAAGAGTCTATCTCATATCCAGATGTTGCCACGTGTCACAAACATTTTCAGCAGAATCATTCAATATTATTCCCAAGAGACAAGATGCTAATAGTAAAAGGTTTCACTGAATTGCCAGGAATTCTGTTCCTGGAAAGGAATTGAATGTCCAAATAGTGGTGAATATACACTCCTTGCTACAGAGTTATCCTAGGGTTTCCTCGTCTAAAAAGCACAAGATGTTCAAAAGCACAGCAGCTACAAAGCTGAATTTCAGGATTCAGCATGAAGGTGATGCTCTGCTGTCCATCATTTTGTCAGCTATCTCTAAGAAAACTGCCTAAGGAATTAACTCTGCCATTTCATGTTCATAGTTGAAGAACATACACTTCTAGGAAGTGCTGAAAACCAAAGTATCTCAAGAGGAGACACACGTTGCCCATATTTGGGCACACATCAGAAGCCCTGTTTGGGCTGAGGTGGGGAGGGAAGTCACGCTACAGCAGGAATTGCTGTCTCCTCCACACGTACATCATTGTGCATTCCATTGGCTTGCACGAAGACCATTTTTAATCAACTGCGCTCCGTGGCTGATGGATTAGCCCGGGCTTCAGAAACCCTAGGGACAAATGCTATTTGAGAACTGAACATCCTATTGATGGGCAGAAGGATATTATAGTCATCATTTTCCCAGGCAACCGTAATTGGGATTTTAATTCTTTTACCCACAGCATCTTTACATGCTACCCCTGCATTTGAGGAAAATGGAATTTTAAAGATATGGGACTGCTACAGAGCTCCTATTAGAAATCCCATTCCAAACAAAATCAACTGTAGCGTAAAGAGTTTCTTTAACATACGCCTTTGGAGAAGGTGGGGAAAGAAAAATTCTCCACAGCATCTGCAAAATCCTGAGGTGTGACCATTCTACTTGTCTACTTAGCAATACTGATGTGGTGTAATAGCTTTTGCCAAGTCATGTGTTTATAATGGTTAGGAATTTTTATATTATTATGCTAGTAAAATTGTTCAGTAGCCTGCATTTATACTGCGAAAAATGTGCCTGCTGAGGAATGAAGTGATTCTTCTCTGTCTGAGTGTCAGCTGGTACTTTTTATTCCGAAAGACTGTGGTCTAAAAGCCCACAAATGGGCTGAGGCTGCTGCTTACAGTTTCATCCTTTTGCTTCCAAAAGAAGCATTTTTTAAACTCCTGCTAAACAATTTCTGATCACTCCGTCAAAACTGCGGCTTCTGGACTCTATCAGAGTGGAAAAGGGCAAAAAAAATGTAATCAATTGGGCAAATAAGAATTCGATGTGCAAGCAACGCCCATCCTCATATGTATCACACATATTCTAAAACACAAGTCAGAAAATTTCATGAACTGTTTTTTGCACTGAACTAAACGCCACTTTTATGCCACAGAATAACTTCCTCGAAAGAAAAAAAACCCCCAGCTTTAGTGTTAAAAGTGTAATTGGTTAGACCAAGTGTTTTCTACAGAAATAACTATTCTCAAATATTTACAAACCCATCAAGTCACCACCTCACCTTTCATAAACTAATGAGACCATCCCTAATAAATTCCCCAGAACAAAGGAGGTATTTGTTCACTCAGGACTTCTTATGTGTCTTTTCTAAATCCTTTCCTGTTTACCTTAATTCCTTCTTACAGCTATAATGAATGCAATACATTGGTAATCATTTAACTAGTGCTATACCCAAAGGAAAATCTCTGCCTATATTCTTTAATCAGTACTATCAGAATTATAGTCTAAGAACTAGAATGGACTAATTAGCAAAAGCATCTCATACATGTTCAATTTATTTTCTGTTGTGATCCTTAAATGCTTTTCAGATATACTGATTTATTGAACACATATTTCTGCTGCATAAATATGACCTTTTTTCTGCTTGAAAGTCTAAAAAAATTCATGCTGTTCAACTGCAATAATTTACAAGGCAATCAAAAGAAATCTCAAAATTATTATTTATTACCAGTAAATGTAATCTAGAAAGATTTCATAGTTTTTAACAACTATTGACATTGAAAAAATATTGAATGAAGAGTGGTCAAATCACACCCTCCAGAGTAAATGCCTACTGTGGACGGTGATTCCTATGCCTTTGCAGATTAAATAACTTGCAATTTCAATCCACCAAGAACTAGATGTATTTCTTGGGCATGGTCCTATTTTTAAGCCAAGCCTCCTATACTGTAAACGAAATCAGAATTCTAAGTGTATATAAATGGTATCTTTAACATCAAACTTGCAGTCTCAACAAAAGCTATTACCAAATATGTTTAGCAAAATTTATGTCCTGTATTAGCCGATTGATATGCTATTTATTGAATACATGCTGCATTTAATTCTTAATTGATCACATCAAGTATTGGCCTTTCTATGTGCAATAGACACTCACTATAGCCATCCAATTTACTTTTTTTCAATATATCCATTGATATCCATTGCAGGACAAAAAAATTGAAATGTCTTGTTCTCAAAATGTTAAATATATTGCAGTTTTCCAAGATTTGTTAAAGACGATAAATGATGGAAAAGTCCCAGCTTTAAAACCAATCTAGGTGTAATTTAATGCCCTATTTCAAAATGTTAAATTTTTGCAGCTTCTCCTTTATGTCATCACAAGTGCTATAATTATTTTTATTACTGTGAACTGTGAAAATAGTACATAGCCTGCTCCCAGTCAAAACCCAGCAATTTTCTACTTCTGGAATTATGACATCCTATTTACATTGTATAGCATCCTATTTACATCCTAACACTCCTAAATAATTGCCTATTTTTTTGCCATGATTTTTATTTGTTTATAACAAGTAATGCCAACTTTTGCTTTGTATTTGTAACTGTATTTACACTGCTTTTTACTACTGTATTCTTCCTCCAATTTCAGGAATTGTGTATCAAGAAATTTTCTGAGTATCAAACAGGAATTGTTAAAGAACACATAAGTTCACTTACATACGTAGCATACACTACATAAGCATCAAACCACTGCACATGCAGAGTCTGTTAACTTATAATATATCAAAGCAAATGAAGAAGCAGAGACATTTAATAACTCTGGACTTTTGTTTCCACAGAGCTTCAAAACTTCAGCCCTAGACAGACCCTTAACACGTCTTGGATAGCTCTGTTACTCCTATCACTGAACACTTAATGATTTTTCAATGCTGCTGGAGAGCAATACAAGAACTGCAGTATCAGTCCTGTAAAGGTGCAGCCTGGGAGCTAAGTAAGTTGCTCAAGTTAAAAAGGAAGTCTGTAGCAGAACAACAACATGAGCTGAGCCTTTTCATGTCCTAGTTGTAAACAGGACACTGTCTCACCATATACCAAGTAAGCCAAAACAGCAGGCAGCAGTCCAGCAGTGGGACAGGTTGAGATGGGGTAGCAGAAGAGAACTGATCAAGGAAAGGTTTATTTCAGAAGTCCTGGACAGACAGATATTTTTTTCATAAAGCATTCACTTTATAATCACTACATGAGGGTACTTATAATGATATTCACTTCTGTTACTTGCAAAGTAATTTTAGGTGACTGATGTTCTCCTTACGAATAGCTATTAACTCTCAAAAAGGAAAAAAAGGAAAAAAAAAATTTTAAGTTATTTCAATGTTTCATTTTGCCATTATCTAAGAGGAAAAAAAATGCACAGCATTTGATACTTCAAGGTGTCATTACATGACAAGGGCAAACAGAAGTACCTCTGCCTGAAAGAAAAAAAACACAAAGCTTTGTCCTCTGCCCAGAACTCCACTGAGGAACCAACCCCACATGTCCACACTGAAATCAATGAGATGTCTGAATCTGACAAGTGCCAAGTCTGGAGCCTGGTAAAGGCAAATTATTCTTTAGCTCTAGACCCTAAACAAAAAAATTGTAAGCCAAAAAATTACCTACTGAAAACACACCCAACATCACTATTCTTTGTCTTTTAAAAGCCTAAGTCAAATAAAGACACTTAGTGATCCTGATTCCTTCATAAGGCCAAAAAAGAGAGGGAGTCACTCAAAATAGTTCCACTGAGTACAAAAGATTATTTATACTGCTTAGAAATCACACCATGAAAATGTGAAGAAAACAATACTTTTTCTTTTCCCAAAATATGCCCTCTAATATTGAGATTAAATCACCTACCACCATTTTCTTCTCCATTATTATTGTTTGTCTCAGCCATCTCAGTGCCATCTAACTCAGATTCACATCCTAAATCCAATGTTCCATCAGTAGGGCATGTTGATTCTTCTTTCTACAGTTAAAAAATAAAAATAAAAATAAAATTAACAAGAAAAAAATCAATCATGATCCTGCTGCATCTCCGAAAATAGACTACTGCAGTGTACTCTCATGCTTACATTTCAGAAAAACCAAGAATAAAATAAAATATGCTTGTGAGTTACTCTAGAGAGAGCCATAAAAAACAGACTTTCATGAAAAAACTTGCAAACTAAAAGCAAAAAAAAAGCTGTTTTGTGAGGTCATAACATGCTCTTTTTAAAACCGAAAAAGTCACATAAAATGCAAGATCTTCCACTTTTTCTTCCTTTTTTTTTAACAGAACAGACTTGTGTGGCTGTTAAAAATCCTAGATTTCCAGTTGAGTGTCTACAACACTGCAGCAAAACACAAATCCTTTAATGTTTCTTTTCTGCCTTTGCCTGTTTCCTGAATTCAAATAGCTGAAGCAACCTGGAGCTCACAAGCATGGGAGTGATTGTGAATTCCTGGAATTGTGCCAAGAATATCTCCCGATTTAAAGAAAAACAACAGCATTTGTTCTAGCAAATTAGGAAAGACAGCTTCTGAAAACTATTAATTCAATTTCAAGTATTTGAGTATTTCAGGATTTTTAGTTAGCAGGAGCAGACAAATTTAAATACTTTTATATTTTTATAACCCTACATCAAATACATCTGTCATAAATTACTAAAGATCCTTTCCCCCAGCCCAAAATTTTAGTTGACTGCATTTACATTGCCAAGCAGATAATCTCACTTTCTTTTTCCTCATCTCTGCCTCACATTATTCCACTTCTATTGTGAAACCCTCAAAGTTTGATGATGCACAACAAGAAAAAATTTTCACCCACAGTAAACATAATGTTCATATCAAAAAAAAAGGAATACAAATAGAATAAAGGCAAAATTCTATCACTATAATTATATTTCTTCTCAAAAGCAATGATGCAACCTTTGAATTAAAAGCTGATTTATATTAGACTTGCAAATAATTTTTCACTATTCAAAAATCAAACATCAGTACCATTACTTAATTAGAAAGCCAGTGATCCTCTTGAACTCACTACTCCTAAAACAAAGGCCTTATTGTGAACAACTCCAAAAAAGCAGCATTTTAACTAAGTTCTGTATTTTTTATACCATGTGCCAAATTCAAGAACACGTATATGTTTTCTAGGATAAAACATTCAATGTTTACTTTCATTATAAATCCTTTTTAAAAGACATCTGAAAGCAGTTAGAAGGACTATCAGGTCATTTCCTCGCCAAAGAATCTAATCTGTTTACCTTTATATCTATTGAGACATTCATAAAATGGATTAATAGCTGTATGTACAATCCGTATACAAAATTTAAACTTACTTTGAGAGCATAGAGTCCTGATTTCCCAGGGATTTTGAAGAATGTTCCATCACCTACACGAGTGTTAGTATGAAGCATTGCATTCAGGCAAGCTAATGGAGAGGTTCCACTGAAAAATAAAATTGTGCAGTCTAAGATTGAGTGCCTCTTGTAAAACTATTCCCTCGGTCTATTTTTTTTAAAAACTCATGCTTGCCTGGCTTTTTTTTTTTGCCCCCCCCCCCTTTTTTTTAATTCTCTCAACCCTGAAAACATCTACATTACAATAACAGGCCAGTTTCAAACTTAATCATATGCATCTGTCCCCTAGGCTTGAGGCAAAAAGTCTGTGAATTATAATTACGTTTTTCTTCATACAGAAACCAGCTCCACATTCTGAAAGAACCAAAGTCCAAATATTTATGTGAAATTACTTCATAAATAACACCATGAAGCCTCATTTTTAAAATGTTACAGACAATGTGGCTGCTGCACATGAATGATCAAAACAGCACCAAGTTCAAGGGCAGCTGCATCCCATAGGATGAAAGGCAACAAAAGAATAATAAAGAGCCCAGAAAGAATACATTTAAAATTAAAAGTGATATATAGTAAATCCTTCTTCTGGCTCAACATGGTCAGTATGCATTATTATACACAAATATAAGCGCATTTGTGCCTTTTATGAAACATTATCTTGTCTAATTAGAATTGTTTTAGAGATTATGAGACTGACCTCCTCAAGGTAATAATTTTAATACCACTGTGGAATGCATGTTAAAAGACTATTTAAAAAGAAACATAACACATTAAGAAAAAAAATGAGCATTTGGACAGGAATATCTTTGTAGTATATACACGTTTACATCAGAAAAAGAAAGCAAATATTTCCACCCTGGCTAGATATATACTACTCTGAAAAGTTAATCTAAAAAATGGTGGGGAAGAAGGCAGTCATAAATTATTTTATTTTATTTTAATTTAGAAACTGAAGTACAAGATCTATAGATGCACAATCACATCTTTATCCCCATTTGCTGGCTACTGTACACGGTGTACTCAGGGACTGAATCTGAAACTGTGCTTCTTCCCTGGGGTCCTCAGTCTGCACGCATGCTTATCTTTAGCCACGTAAATATATTCCACTTGGTTAAGTGGAACAATGCCTGTGCATTAAATTAAGTGTGTTGTGAAGTATTTCAGGATTAATTATATACTCAACTACAAACCAGGAACAGGGCTTCAAAGTTCATCAGAAACTACTCTTCCTTATTCTGCGGTATTATAACACAACATCCAATCTTGGTTGAAAACTGCACGTCTGATTTTTTTTTTTAAATACGTGAAACTAGATTGAAATTGTATTTCATATGGTTATGCTTTCTGTTGATTTCCATGGCTCTGTTACAACAAAATTCATCCTTACTGTACATATATCATTATTTTAATGGCAAGATCAATAGTGTGGTAATTGCTCTTCCGGTAAAAATTAAACTATAAAGTGCCCTCAGGCCAGGAAGTCCTGTCTATTATAATTTATTTACTACAGGTCACCTAGTGTATCATATTACCACATCTAAAATAAAAAATTGCAGGTAAAAATGCTGCTTGTTGATAAACACATCAGATATGCAATAGGTATTTATTTTATGGGTATTCTGAACATGATCACACAATATGAAAATTCTGACAAGTTTTTGTTGTTTCTTTTGCTTCCCTGCAAACAAAACCAGCTGCACATTTGGTATTGATATAATGCTTTAACAAAATATGAACCAAAATATGTTGGAAATAAAATAATACTTCTAGCAGTGGGACAGAAGACATTAAAAGAGTTCACTGAGTTTAACGATTACTTAAACACTTCTGTAATATGTAGGATACTTCTCTTTACACATTTTCCTTACTGTATTAATGCTTGACAAGCAAAGAGACAAAGCATTTAATACAGCAGTTATGGTTGTGTAATTTCTTCCATATGTTAACATACATAACGTGAAGCAATTTCAACTCTCTCAGACTTGGATCTTTTTAGTGAAACATTATCACCGATTAAGGCTTTCTCTGCAAGACAGAAAGAACTTGCTGACTCTGCAGCAGAACAAAAACTTAGTATGTCAACAAGAAACAAAACTGTGTGCGCATGTATGCACGATTTGTATTCTCCTCCTATTCTGATGGATATACTCTGGACTCTACACTTATTTTTAGATATCATTAACCAGTTGAAACGATATAGGATGAATGAACCCAAAATAGAGGATTTGGCAACATCTCATGATCACTACTGTGCTCACAGCAGATATCTTAATCTTCAAAGTCTAGACAACTGGCAAGTGGACAACAGAAACTACTCTCTGACTTAGAAAGAAACCCTTATCGGCTACTAAGCCAAGAAGCACTTCAACTACTGCTCTGCTTGCTTCTTACAGATATCTGCAACTCCTAATGGCATGCAACCAAAGGGCCATATCCACCCTTCTTGAAAACTGGACTTGGGTATGTCCATAAGGAGCACAAAACAAACCACACAGAACACACTTAAGCTGCAAAAGAAAATAATCTGGGAACACTGAGGGGTGGGATTTATTTTTAGGTAACAGCTCAAACTGAAGTTCCATGGTGTCCTTTGTCAGTGCTGCTTTGACCCATGTCAACCAATGACTTGCCTATTCTTCTGTCAGCACTGGCATCCTTAAAACACCGTATTAAAAATCCCAAATGTTACACACAACTGATGCTAGAAATGCTTGCAACACGTGCTATCACAGCACATGGGACTGTGGTTCAAAAAGCCAGCAATCAAAGATCCCATGATGGAGACTGATGTCTGAATGACAGAGCACTTTCTGAGGGATCTGTACACCTATTGCATCTATTGCATGCTTTCTAAATTCTCCTACAGCCTGAGGACATGTTCCTTCGGCGCAGAGCTCCTGGCATGTATTAATACAGCAGCCAAGGCCTGCCAATATAAGTCTGAGTATCTCTGAATATCAAAAATGGCACAGCTTGACCTAAGTTCTTGAAACACTCCAAATAAGTTCAACTTTGATTCAGTTAAGTGAAATTGGATACAATAATATTCTACTTTGTAACTTGATATCTGTGAATTTTTAGAGCCGTAATATATTTTAAATCGATATGCTGCAAGTTTTATTGTCATAGTCTGTGCACAAGAAATATGTTTACCATTTCCAGTCTTCAGATGCAGAACTTTCACACTATTTATCACCATTTGGGTGAGCCTGCTTTAAACCACTGTGGTATTCTAGAAGTCATTCATATACAGAAGTTACAGTCTGTAGCAGTATGTCTTTAAGATTGGTATTTTTCTGCTTGTATGTTTATTTTATATACATATACATCTATACACATATACAAGCAGTATTACCACATACACACTTTCAAAAAAGTTTAAAAGATGAAAAGTTACTTACTTTCTGTAAAAGTGATGTTATGATGTTACAACAACCAGCAACATAGGAAAGAAAAGAAAAGAAAACACTCATTAACCTTCCAATAAAAATGTTGCTAATAAAACTTGATCATTTAGAAGATGTCAGGCATTTCCATGTTTCATAAATTCCCTTTCCCAAAATCACTATATGCTGGTAGTACTCAGTGCATCCCTTCAAAATTCCTGTATATTATCAAATCAAACTTTGCACCCCCAACTCCCCCAGCCAAAAATATCTCCAACATTTCGTGATTTTGGGCTCCCTCTACTGGTCACACAGTCAGTGTTACCTAAATCGAAATCCCAGACTTACCACACACCAATCTCTGCTAAAACATGTAGGGGAAGTACTGATTTCCGTTACTTCCTCCTCTGCCACCCTCCCCAAAACCCTATTAAAAATCTGTAAAAACACCAGTAAAAACGTTACTTATTTTCATATTGGAAACTTCTCAAACACACAATTCTATCAGAAAAACCCTGAAAACTTCTGTGGTTATATATATAATTCTAATGGTCTTAGCTAGACTGCTTGCCAAGAGACAAAAATTATGATCTTGGCAAAAAAATAGACGTCTTAAATATGGAAAATAAATTGACTAAAGCTTCCTTGTCCAGGCAATAGTGCGGCAGACAATGAAAGCTCCCTGACACTTCGCAGACAAGGAACCCTCTGCCTGACACATCCCCAAATCTAATGATGACTGCTGTAAGAGGAGCACCTAGGTGTCGTAAATTTGTTCAGTATTTATTTGTTTGAATCATCTGCTCTTTTTATATACATCCATAAATAGTCACAAGGGAGCAACAATTTTTACTCACTGCTGGAAACAAAGTAAAACCAAAAGGCTTAAGAACTAATTTCTAGGCATGACTTGAAGTCACAGAAAATACAATATGTTCATAATGCATGTAAGTTACACCAATTTTAGACTGAAAACAGATAAAGAAAATAAAACTTATCAGGGAAGGCTGCACAAAACTCATTTGTGAGGTAAATGGGAAAGTAAAAGAAGGCATAATTGTAATTTTCCAGAAATATGTAAAAAGCTGTTGAAGTCAATGGAGATGAATTTTCTTCATGGCCACTGGGGGAAGAAAAAGAAAGTTCATGGATAGCCTAAAAGTGTGAATGTTGCTGCTGATGTTTTAATCAATACCAGAACAGAGCAGGGGAGTTTGTAAAACGACCTTGATCAGATCATCCACACACCAGTCCCGGCTGATACATAGACTGAAACCTGTTGCAGTGCTTGTGTTGAATCATCATTGAGCATCCATCCAGCACTGTAACCTGTGATTCTTTATCTCTTCAATAAATCTATATTTGGTTAAGGGTGAGGTTAATAATTTGTCCTGAGTATACTTGTTCCAACATATACAGGCGCTAGAAATGCTGGAAAATTGACTCAATGTCTAGACCTGCATTCTTTGCTGAAGTGTTCCAAACAGCACTGCATGCCTGGTGTGATGTAGCCCTTTGGCTTCCTCCTAAAAACTCTCCCACAGTCTTTAAGGAGCCATGTTCCCACAGTCCTCCTGTCAAGTGTCAGCAAAATGTTCCAACCTGCCTCACAAGATTTTGGCTGTGACCTAGCTCAGGAGTGACACAAAAAGCCACCAGGAACCTAAGCAGCTATAGCAAGATGAGAAGATAGCTGTGCTATTTATGAAGATGACAGGACAACTGCTGCTGACCAGTCTAGAGCTGTTCTCCTCCCACAGCCAGGCTTGACTGAGCTGGCAGTGCTGCAGCAGCAGTTAGTGCTGGGGCCAAGGCACATTGTACCAGCCTGGGCTCAGGAGGAACAACCAGGAGAGGTCCAATGAATTCAAGACTGAATAAAACACCCAGATACTTTAATATATTCAAATGGCACAGGATCCTTGCCTTGGCAGAGAGGGAAGCAGAGAGCACAGGTAAATAGTGGAAAACAAAGCTGTTGGTGAGTGCAAGATTTCCGCCAACCACCTACAACTTTCTCAGCAATAAACACATCAAGTTAGTCTAAACAAACCAACCAGTTGTCCCTGGCTGGACATCACTTGCCCACCAAAGCTGCTTTATCACTCCCCTTCTCAGCTGGGCTGTGGAGAGAAAATATAAGGAAAGGCTCATGAGGTAAGGACAGGGAAAGGTCACTCAGCAATAATCACCATGGGCAAAACAGACTCAACTTGGGGAAAGAAGCATTGAGTTTATTACCAATCAAATCACGGCAGGAAAATGAGAAAGAAAACCAAACCTTAAAACACCCTCCTTCCTGGGCTTAATTTCACTCATGGTTTTCTCTACCTCCTCCCCAGCAGCATAGGTGAATGGGGGTTGCAGTCAGTTCATGACATTGTCTCTGCTGCTCATCCCTTTAGGGTGGGGACCCCTCACACTCTCCCCCTGCCCTAGGGTGGGTCTCTTCCACAGGGTGCAGTCCTTCAGGACCGTGGTCTTCACCACAGCCTGCAGTGCAATCTCTGCTCCAGCATCTAGAGTACCTCCTCTCCCTCCATCTTCACTGACGCTGGTATCTGCACAGCTGTTGCTCTCACTCCTCTCTGCAGCTGTAGTTGCTGTTGTGCAGGGGTTTTTTCCCCCCTCCTTAGCTCTGTTACCCCAGAGGCACCACCACCATGGCTGATGGGCTTGGCCTCGGGCAGCAACGGGTTGGTTCTGGAGCCAGCTGGTGTTGACGCCATTGGACGTGAGAGAAGCTTCTCCAGAAGCCAGCCCTGTAGCCCCTCACTATCAAAACCTGGCCATGAAAACCCAAAACACACAAGAAGACTGCAAGCAGTATATTTGCCTTCTCAGCCACTGCTATATACAGACTATGTACCACAGGTACAATTGCACTCAGCCATCCTTACTGCAGTAGCAAACTCATAAGACTAAACATGATAATCCAAACAAAACCAATTTAAATTATCAGACAGAAAACTTGATTTGAACAATCAATTAAAATCTTGCTTCTGATTTTTTCCATTTATTTTCCTACTGCAAGGTTAATTTGTTCATTGCTTGAAATGATTAAAATACCCCAATCAGACAATAAATAGAGCTTTAATGTAATCTCACTTTTTATTTATTCAGAAACTATAAATGCATTCATCAATTATCTAACTTACTGTACAGAAATTAATCCATGTCATATTTTTCAATGTTAAAATAGCAATGACACCATATTTACTAAATCTTTACAAGTGTACTTGTTTCTGTCAAATAATTTCTGAAAAGAACCTCAATTTGATTAAGAGATTGACTTTTAAATGCTGAACAAAAATACACTAGATGTGTGGGATATAAAAGGAAAAAAGGAGAGACTTTCCAAAATATCACATATCCAACATGATTTATTAAACAATAAAACCATCTCTTAATATGTGGGTAGTAGGTAGCTAGGGAACCATCTACTATTTTTATATATACAGTCTAGTGAAACTCTAGAGCTGTAAGATCTCAGCCTCTCACATAAAGTTCTTATTCATAAATTGGAGCAATAAAAAAAGCATTTTTCTTTTTGAGCTTCCAATTGGCTTTTTAATTTTAAAGGGACTACTAATGAGAACCACAGAGAGTATTCAATATGAACAGTCAACATGACTGTCAAAACTATTTATGTTCTGAAGTCTTAACCATTTAAATAATAAAGTCATAATAAATAAAGTCTTAAACCTTAAGTTATTTGCTTAAGTTTTATAGGAATTGAAGTACATACAGGTTGAATACTATTTTTACAGCCTTAACAAATCATACTTCAGGTTCATTCCTAAAATAAGCTCTCCCACTTGAATATTTAAATGTATTTTAAAGGATTAAAAGACAATTCTTAAAATATATATGCTATTTAAAGTTTATTTTCAATCATTTTTATCCACGTTAACCAGAATTAACACCAGTTTTGTTCTCATTTGGGCTGCACCCTGAAGAAAATATTTACATCTCTGGTCCTACTTATGCTTCACACATGGTACCTGACTTTCAGCCTTTGAATATCATTAACAAGGCTACTATTCTTGGGCAGAGCAAATAAGACAGGCTACCAGGCAACAAGACAAAGCAGTATAGCTCACTTGTCTATAGTCTCACAGACTGCAAATAACTACCAGAAGATGCTAGAGAAAAAGACCTATTATTTTTACTACTCACATTCTTCATGCTCAACTGTCATACAGATTTCTTGTTTTTCTAAATCAGATGGAGACAGAGGCACGATTATTGGTAGTACGATGGAAAAAACAAGAACCAGTACAGATGTACACAGATGCAACACACCTGTCACAGATACCCAATGTCTGTCTCACAAACTAGCAGAACGTACCTATCAGTTTTCACTGAAATTAACCTAAGTAGTGAACCCCAAATATCTAAACCAGAAGAACCTAGCAATGAACCTGAACCCTGACTTTTGCAGCTTTGAGAGAGCTCCAAGCAGCTGGAATCACAGTTGACTAAAGTGATGCATCACCAAGAAACTAAACCTTATCAATAGCTTTCGACTGTGAAATGATCTGGAGCAATAATGTACAAAAACTCAACCTAGATCCAAAATTCAAGCTAGGTATTATGAAAAGGTATCATTTTTGCATTCTTAGCAGGAAATCTCGTTTACTATCTCACCTAAGTCTGGTTTTGCATTTTGAATTAACCCAAACTTGAATCAGGGAAGGAATTAGAAGTGAAGTTGCTTTCACAGAACAAACCACACTGCCTTTGAAGCATTGAACAACACCGTCTCTCCTTGGAAGAGAGACGTACAAATGTTATTGAAGACTTCTATGAAGAATATACATAATAAACAAATACTGGAGCTTATGCCACTACCCTTAGGACCTAGTTCTACTAATCCTAGGATCCTCTTGCATGAAGCAATCTCCCTCTGGACCTTTTGTACATGTAGATACAGTCATTGTGCACAGTGATTACAGGGTATTAACACATACAATAAAGCACAAATGTAATAAACCTCTAGACATACATCATCATGTCAAAACTGAGGTGGAAAAGTTAATGAAACTGCTAGCTGAAGGCAAACAGGACAGAAAGACAGGGGGTGCTGGTAAGAAAATGTGGCTTTTTCCTTTAAGCATTTGCCAGACTGACTGTATTCACCCACAGTCAGTTGCAAGTGACTCACTGACCACACAGTCAAAGATGTTTCTTGGAAAGCAAAGCTCTCATGCACTGCTACACATAGATTTTAATTCTAATTGCCTCTCAGTAGCTAAGAGTTTGGCTCACTTTTGAAAATGATGGCATAGACTTAGGCATTTTTTCACCTTCTAGCTGTATTGCAGCACTGTCGTGTATCTGATGTTTCTTTTTTTCCTCAGGGGTGAAGATTACTGAAAACACATCTGATCCTGCCCTCTGCTCTGTGCAATGGCCTTTCATAGACATTTCAATCAGATTTGGCATTTCCACCCTTACCTTTTGAGTGCTCTGTGGTCTGAGGCCAAGGTAGATAAAGTTCTATACTCTACAACACTGGTAATGAATCTTTTTGCTATCTAGAGCAAAATCTATTTTATCTCATGGCGCTGGCAGCCTGAGAAAATCTCTGATGGTGTCAAACCTGGTGACAATAGCCACAGTAATGTTTCAGAACAAAACAGCAAATGGAGTTCATCCATGCCAAAAGTGGAGCTTTATTACGACTCTTCTAAAACAACAAAATGAAAAGCCCCATGAACCAAAGTTCAAATCTCAGTACTCCTTCAGCCAGCCAGGCTTTTTCCCTTTTTTTTTTTTAACCATTTTCTGTCACAAGAAAAACTTTATTTATAGAAGTTCCAGAACCTATGTAAAATTTAAGGGTTCCTGAACAGAATTTTATAGAGCTACTGTTATGGATTTTCCCCTGAAAATATTCGTAATGTATCTGAAAACAAGATGCTCTCAGTATAGCAGGTAAATTTGAGAAGAGAAAATAAAAAGGACACAAACCCATCGTACCAATGCCACATTATATACTACAGACCGAAAGATATTAATGATTTTCCTGAAATTCAAACACCCCTAGCCATGAGTTTTGCTGATTACCCTTTGCCAGCCATGCCCCAGAGTAGATCTCCTTGAACATTTTGAATGCTCTGTAAAGTATGTTTGAAACACCATGACACCTCTTTAAATGATATTCACATATGGCAACAAGCATTCCTCAACCAGAAAGGAAATGAGAATACAAGTTTTATAGAGAAATGTTTACACCTCTCTGTGCTCCCTAACATCTGGGAAAACCCTAGGTTTTTCTTCTTCGTGAAGAAAAATCTCAAAGAAAGGATATATGTAAATGGATCTCTAAACTTTGAATCCTTACTATTTCATTAAATGTAGTTCAAATAATACAAGAAAAAAAGCAATGCTAACAAAAAAGGGCACTTTGAATGTGTTGTTGAAAGACACAGGCAAACATTAAAGAATATATCTTGAAATCATCTTGAAAGAAAAGTGTTTCAGAAAGAAAATCACTCCAAAAGAACAAGAAATCAGCATGCGTCAGAGAGAGTCATGACATCTAGAGTGCCCCCTGGACTGAAAATAACCTCCTTATTCAATACCACTTAAACTATTTGATTTTTTTTGTGTAACAAATCCTTATACTGGTTAAATAACACAGTTCTCTCTGACAGCTACTATTCAAGAATGCACATTTTTGCCATTTTCTATTTTAATAAAATGTTTCCTTTTAATCGTTTTAACTGATTTCATTAAAATGCAGTAGTACATTTTTCATTTTCTACTCCAATATCAATAATCACCATGAAGGACAAAACTATAAATAAAGGAAAAAATGAATTCCTACCACATTAAAAGAATTCTGCAGTAGAGGTTAAAAAATGGCTTTCTTAAAGAAACCATGGTTTTATATATACAATGTCTTATTTTAGTATCAGATTTCACAGACCCTTGTGGGCTTTAAATACATATGTTTAGAAAAAATGAAGTAATGACTGTGCTACAGTCAAAAATGTACTAAACCCAAGAAAAACATTGCCACAAAATGTGCAATGTATAAAATGAAAAAAAACACCCCACCCTTCCAAATATTCTTGGCTTCAAGGTGGGTGAAGCTTAGAAGCTTACTCCTCAAGCACAATAAAAAATTGTTAAGGTGGAAAGTAAAGTGACTATGCTGAACAAGACATAGTCAATAATCACTGAATGCCTTTTGGCCTCTAAAACCTAATCACTCTACACAAGGGACCTGTATGAAATTATCCCAAGTTCTCTTGTTTAATTTGGCTTTTTAATTGGCCAGTCTCCACAACTTTCCCTTTAGTGTTTTAACAATATCTNCCTCCCTCCTCCCCCCCTCAAAAAGTTACAGCTATTTTTAAGAACATCCAGCTTCACCAAGTTTCATGCCCTCATATAATTTACTGCTAGGAACTTCCAGAAGTTATCTAGTCCAACCTTCTGCTCAAAGCAGGGTCACTTGGATCTCACCCTTGTCCACTCAAGTTTTGTGCAACCTCCAAGAATGGAGACGTCACAACCTCCCTGGACAACCTTCCTCTTGTGCTGAACTGCTCTAACTGGGAAAGTATTTTTCTTAGTATCTAATCAGAATGTTTCATGTTCCAATTTGTGTCTGCTGCCTCTCATTCTTTGCTTCTCATGCCGTCACTATGCAACCTCCAAGAAAAGCCTGGCTCTGCCTTCCCTACACACTCCGAGCAGTTAGCAGCGGAGTGCCACGGGATCCCCCTGAGCCTTCTCTTCTGCTGTGTGAACAAGCCCAGCTCTCAGCCTCTCCCCATATCCCATATGCTCCAGCCTCCAGCCATCTTGGTGGACCTTCACTGGACTCCAATGTATCAATCTCTTTCCTGGAATAGCGGGCCCAAAACTGACATGGTTCTCCAAATGTGGTCTCACAAGCGCTGAACAGAGAGGAAGGATCAGTGCACTTGCCCTGCTGGCCACAGTCTGCTAACACAGCCCAACATGGGCTTGCCCTTCTTTGCCACAAGGGCACATCGATGGACTAATAGTTACCTTGTTAACCACCAGGACTCCCAGGTAATTTTCTGCAAAGCTGATTCCTGCCGTGTTAGCCCCCAGCCTATACCACCACAGATTACTGTGTTCCGGATGGAGAAATTTGCTCTTGCCTGTGTTGAATTTCACAAGGCTCCTGTTAGCACAGTTCTCTGATGTCTAGATCCCTCTGAACAACAGCCCAGTCTTCAGTGTACCAACTGCTTCCTCTAAACCTGCTGAATGTGCACTCTGACCCATATTCTAGGTGTTTAACAGCAACATTACCAGTAACAGCCTCAGTACCAATGCGTGAGCAACACCACTTAGTAACTGGTCACCAACTGGAGTCAGCATCTTTGATCAAAACACTTTGGGGCCTGAAATGAAAGAAAATTTCCATCTACCTTACTCTCCACTTTTTGAGTTCCTATGTCATAGATTTGCTGGTAAGATACTATGGGAAATGATGCCAAATGTCTTGATGAAGTCAAGGTAAAAGATATCCACTGCTGTCATCTCCTGCACAGAACCACTCACCTGAACACAGACGGTAAAGTAGCTAGCCAGGCATGATTTGCCTCTTCTCACTCATACTGGCTTTCTGCCACACTAGCTAGACTTTTTGTACATTATAATGAGCCATTCTCATTCACCAAGGAAGATAAAACAGCCTTCCTGGACCCTTTTGTCCATAGTTTGACCAGGGTGGTCACCAGCCTTCATACATTCAACCAAACCTTCCTTGTTCACATGTAACAAGGACAAGAAGCACACTACCTGCAGCAAGAAATTGTCTTTCAGGAATGTCCTGGCTTCCTTGCATTTCCTACAACTACTATGGTCTACAATAATTGCAAGGCACCCAGCAGTTACTTTAAGGCCTCATCTACTCCTTGGCCAGATGGTCAGCAGCAGATGTTTACCCTAGCACTACTCATGTTGTTCTGCCTCAGGCTCAGTATTCATTCCAGGGCAAAGCACTGTGCACACTCACCTCTCCTTTGCATGCGCTGCCCCTCTTTGTCAGCCTGCATTCCTCCATCTATGCACAGCAGCATTCTGCTGTTTGCATTATCCCCCCATGTGTTTGTAACCCCAAGGTGCTCTGAAAGTGTGCAGAGACTGCATTAAGAAAATACAACGTTTCTCCAATTATGTTTTTCCCCAGATACTTTCATGATGCTCCCCCTGCCTTTACTTCTCTTCAAATTCCAGCAACCTTCACATTAAGTAGCTGCTTCAAAACCCTCTGGAAAAGAAGACTGAGATTGTCAGCAAAGATGCCTTTTCCACATCCCATCTTATGAATCCTGCCCCTATTCAGTAGTCCTTATTCCTCAAAGGGGGTGCTATGGCTTTGCCTGTGACTCCAGTCACGCAGACAGACTTGGACTGATAGATGTGTCCTCTGCCACCTGAGCATTTCCACCTCACCCGCAGGATTGAGAAAAACATCACCTGAGCATTTGTGCTCTTCCTCCTTGCCATCAAAGCCATGCAGTCACTTTTAACATACTTGTGCTCACCCCAGTAGTATCATGGAAACCACACAGATGAACACCAAGGGGTGAAGTCTGAGGGTTGGAGAACCCTCAGAAATGTCCATCTGCAACACCTGTGATTCAAGTACCCAACAAGAGGTAAACCTCCACCTATAGCAAGTACACCAGGTTGGAAGATGGGTGACTGTCTTGATATGATCTCATGTAACTGCCACCCTCATTTTCCTCTTCATGTACACAACATGGCTGAACCTCAGCTGGATCTGATTGTCTCCTCTGACAATCCTACCAGTGCACTACACCTATCCTTCTCTATAGGCAGACAAGCTTTCTTCTATTGCCAGAAGTCATAAATTTCCACCTGCCTCATCTTAGGAGTCTCTATCCACAGTGAGCTTATGACTACTACATAGGTAGTCCACAACAAGTAAGTAGCCAACAAAAGCTGTCTGTCAGAACTGACAGAGTCAAATGCCTCCATAGGCCGGCCCCTGCAGCATACCACCAAAGTTCCCAGAAACAGAAGCTGCCAGGAGATTTTCCCTGGAGCTTGCTCTAGAAGCCTGGAAACCGCTGCAACTGCTCCTTCTCCCATTAGCTGCCTCTGCTGGAGACTGCAACAAAGTGACAAAATATACTGCAAAAGAACAACAAGATTGCTGCAGCACGCACAGAAGCCCATCCAGTATCTGACAGTGGCTTCATGAACTCTGTTGCATAATGAAAAAGGGGAAAAAAAGGAAGAACAAAGTGTTGCCAGAAAACCATTGTGAGCCAGGCCTAGTTCAGAAGACTGAGTAGGATTCCTACTTTATCATGCTATACCAGGATCATAATCCAGATGCAAGTCACAGCTTCCAGCCACACTCCTCCCCTGACTGATTAGAAGAAATTCCAGCCTTTCTTATCATCCACAGCAGGAACTTCTGTTACCACAGCTGTAATGGTTACTAGACACCACCCTGCAGTTATGCCAGCAACAGTGCATTTTCTGTACCTTTTTGTAAGGCTGCTTTCACCAGCAAGATTTAAACAGGACTAATACTGGACTCGCGTCACTTACTATCAGCTCTTCCACTCAAAATAGCAGCTTGACCGGCTTCCCTTTAAGGCAAACCACATGTTCCTGTCTCCATGACATATTCTCCCCCTACACCCCTTTTTTCTTTATTTGAAACTTGATTATTTCCCCAAACAGCCATGTGAACGCTTGTGCCAGCATCCAGGGAGGTGGGCAGCCCAGAACAGGAAAAGCAGCTTGGAGAGAACAGGATTATTCTTTCGGCTACAATATTGATTTACAGTAACTGGAGAAGGACGGCCTCAGACTGACACAACTGGTTCCCATTTCAGACTCCTCAGAGCAAGGCCTGTATTTCACCTTTTGTCAGCTCAGGCACCGTGCTCCCTCCAGCCGCTCCCAAACCAATGTGCCAGATGCAGCTGGCTTGCCTCAGCCGTAGCCCCTTGGGTTGCTGCATCTGGCGCCAGAGGACGCAGAGGAGGGGAGAGGCGGGGGTACCACCCTGCTGAGGGGAAGCAGAATTACCAAGCTTGATGGAGCCCTGCACGCCCACACGTCCCTGCGCTGGAGCCTTTTGTCATGTTCCTGGCCCTCTCACGTGATTTCAATGCGATTTCCCAGTCGCTGCCACTAAAACCAATTGCAACTAAATTTATAAAACACGAAGATGGGCCTATGAACATACGTCTCCTTCTACCTTCCCCCAGTAATGAAAACAAAACACAAAAGGCAAAGCACAACATGCTGTTAAGACCTATCCAAATTCAATTTTAAAAGGCATGTGATGTATGTCAGTGAAAACGCTTAAATTATGGCAAGATTTAACCACTTAAGGAAATAATAAAAGAGTACTGCCAAGCAAAGTACTATATAAAGAACTTTACTAAGTACTACACAGTTTAAAACTATTCTTTTTATTTTAGGAGAATTATGGATTTATTTTTCCGTATCAGAAATCTTTAAATCTTTAATATGTTACTGAATGTTGAGCTACCAGGCTGTAATATGACATAACTTTATTAAACAATATTTCTTCCTGATAGAAACAACAATGTGAAAGTAAATTGCAAGGCTGAACTTACACTGATTTCTTTTTTTCTTTTTTACTATCAAAAATCCTACTCAGTTATCTCAATTAAACTGGCTTAGTAACTCTATCTTTTCTTAAAAACTGATGCATGTCAACATGCTGGCCTGACAGTTTACTATGCCATTTCAGCCACACCACTCATCCGTCTAAGCAATCAGTCCAAATCAGTAAGAGAGCTCTTAATGCTCATTAGGATTTCTTTTGGAAATTTTTACCTGGAAAAACTGTATCTATTTATTGAATAGCAATACTGAAACAAAAGTTGAGTTATTTTAACATAGGGATTTTACCACTTTTACTTGATGGAAAATAATTTCCAGGGTCTTGGTTACCACATATGAGCTCTTTCTGTCAGTTAAAAATTTTAACTTTGCTATGAAAGCATTCAGCTACAGATTCCTCAATCATAGTGAACTTGCTTAGACTTCATTCCTTTTCATTATTTTTTGCTCTTATTTTCTTTTCTGTCTACTTTTCTTCAGCTCTTTCCCTTATCTTTCTTTTTCTTCTCAATCTTCTATTTTTCTTCCTCACTTTTTTCTCTTTTCTCTCTCCCACTGTACATTTTTCTTTTCCCTTTAATTTCTCTTTTTTCCTTTCTATCTCCTCTCCCTCCCTTCTTCTATGTTCTGTTCTTTCTTTTCTGCTTGCTTTCTTTTTCGTTTTCTCTTTTCTTCTCCTTTTCTGTCCTTTTCTTTCTTCCTTTCCTCTCTTCTCTTTTCATTTGTCCCTCATTTCTCCTTGCCTTTGTATTTTCTCTTTTCTCAGTTTTCTGTTTTCACTTCTCTCTTCCTTCTCTTTTCTTTATGTTTTTTTTTTCCTTCTATCTTTATTCCTTTCATTTCTCTTTACCTTATTTGTTCCTCTCTTTTTCTCCCATGCTTTTCCCTTCTTTCTTCTTGTGGTGGATTTGCCTTGGCCAGCAGCCAGATGCCCACCCAGCCTTTCCCTTCCCCTCCCCAACAGGAAACAGGGAGAAGAGGGGATGAAAAACCTGTGGGTTGAGATAAAGACATGGAGATTGCTTACAAGTTACAGTAAGACACAAAACAGAGCCAACCTGACGAAAATACATGTATTGCCCATTAAAAAAAGATTTGGGTAGAGAAAAATAAAGACCAAAAAAATCAAAACAGCTTTCCCCTTACAGGGTCAACCTTCCTCCTTCATTCCCAATTTCTCTACCTTTCTCACTCTGAGTTGCACTCAGGGATAGGGGTTACACTCAGTCCACAACTGCGCCTCTCTGCCGCTGCTTCCTCCTCACAGTTTTTGTCTGCTCCAGCATGGATGCTCTGTGGGCAACACCTTCTTCAGGAAACAGCCAGGTGTCCCAGTGTCATCTCCTCCACTGGCTGCAGAGCAGGTCCCTGCTCTGGGGTGGCCCTCTATAGCCTTCAAGGGATCCTCTGCTCCGGTGCCCAGAGCCCCTCCTTCACCATTCTTCTCTGACCTTGGTGTTCACACCACTGTTCCACACTCTATTTTTTACCCTCCCCTTCTGCCTGAGTGCTGGTTTTGCCTTTTCTTAAATATGTTACCCCAGAGGCAGCACTATCTCAGCCACAAGGCTGCATCTGGCCCTGCAGCCCTGGACTGCCAGAGCATTGTCATGAACTCCTCTTCATGCTGTATTTTCATCTTCTTCTATTTCCCTCTCCTCTCTCTTTTACCTTTCTACTTTCCTATCTTCTGTCTTTGCTTTCTATCTCTTCTCTTTTCCTTATTCTTCTCCCAGTGTCTCCTCTCTTTCTCTCCTGCTCTCCCCACCTTCATCCTATAACTTCCTGTCATGATAAAAGAATCATATTTCTTTTAAAGCATAAATATAAAATAATTCTAAACCTTTTTTATGAAGCAAGAACAATTGAAATCCCTAAATTTAATTTTAGTTTTGCCCATTTCTATTCAAAACCAAAGAAAGTGCACCATATCTTATGACTTCTTATTCACCAAAGTTCAGGAAAATCTCCATAGTTTCTTTGTTCCTTCTCTCCAGTTTTCAATTAGGACATAACTCCTAACTGAAGGAATTCAGAATCTTGAAACTAAATGTCAAATTCTGGCACAATTATGCAGAAGCCACATGTTTATTTTTAACATCCAAAATATCGCAACCAATCCAAAAAGAGAAATCTAGGACATAAATGAACAACGTATTTCTACACCTTCAATTCACATTCAATTGAAAAAAGAATAAATTCTAAAGACTGTCATATCATCTGAGAGAATAAATTCATAAAAAGAATCATTCCTTTCCTTACAGAAGATTTTTCTCATTATTCTTGTACTTGAAGAATCAATCAGAATTTCAGAATGTTTTACTCAATCACCAAAACAGGCAGAAAAATCAAACTGATACAAAGAATAAGGAAGCTGGGAGTAATCATGAATAAAATTAGATCTGAAGCAAATTATTGTTTTCTAGTAATATTTATTCCTAGAAAAACAGTTGTATAAGCAAGACTATACTTCCACCCTAAACATTAGAATAAATGTAGCTATTACAACTTTGCTGACTAATAAATACCAATTATGTGCATAAAATATTTTTGTTAAGAGCCCTTACCAGTAGGAAAAGCCTCAGAATATACACAGAACAGGCAATCACAGTACACCCTGTACCTTAAAAATATAGCAATGTATGATTTATTGTATCGTGTCAAATTAAAATATTTGTGTTGATGTGAAATGTTTAAGTTACACTTGTAGTATGTAAGGGAGTTTAACTTGGCAAAACAGCATAATGGAACTTTTTTCCTTCCCTCAAAGAAACAAGCAGATACTTTTATTTTTGTGTTTTAACTTACTCCAGCTGTTGCAAATTAGTCTATTAGTACATGTCCTTATTCTTCTTTGACTTAAGACAGCTCCTTAAGTCTGGAACTGGGAAACTTAAGTTTCTATTTAACTTACACATAGAAGTCAATCTAATTTCAAATGTCACATACAATATTTAGTGAAAGTATAGGGTGGATAACAAAAAAAAAAGTTTCAGACTAGACATTTTTGATAGCCACATCATTCCAACTAAAAGAAAGCTTGCTGAAGTCCTTATTGAAGTCCCTTTGAGTGAAAAAAAAAATTCAGTTGTAGCCCAAAACTGCTGTTTTCAATAAAAATTGAATGAGAAGTAGAATTTTAAACTAATTAACAGTACCGATCATGTCATTAATTCCTAGATTGTAGCCTGGGCACAAATAATCCTGTACTAACACTAGTTTATATAGTTCAGTATATCATTTGACTGAATGATATTTTGATGCAATAGTTTACATTTATATCAGCTACTACTATAAACAGAGAAAGTTCAACTATTGGACTGGGCTTAGTGATGTTGGCTTTGGACAAAGGGGACAGACAATCAGGAGTACAAATACACTTTGAAACTGCTGAATTTTCACTGGCCAAGGGAGGATTCTGTGATAGAAAACAAGCAGTCTTTAACAAAACAAAGTAACAAATAAAAGCAAAACAACAACTTCCTGCTTGCCATATATTCTTTAAGGTATCTTCTCAAAAACCTCCTTGCTGTCGTGTGTTATGGGTCATAGCTTTTTTTCCTTTGCAACGACTGTAGAGGGCACGTTATTTTTCACACAATGGTTTCATGTTTGATAATGCTTACCTAAACTATTTAGCAGTCTAGAAAACAAAAGCTCCAAGGTGTATTGATAACATAAAAAAAAGAAAGGAAGGAATAGCAAGTATTAGGGGCCATTTGCAAGAGAGAATAGTTGTCTGGATCCCGCACTTGTTTTATTTTATTTGCTAATTAAATATAAAAGTATGCCAGTGAGTCCCTGAATGGTGTATCTCCATGGATTCTGATAGGAAATAACTGTATCTTAAGCAAGCCTACTGAAACATTAATGATGCAGCAGTAGCTATGGATGCCGCAGGATCCTAAATAGGGTGACTCAGCTACGTGCACTTGTTTTTTTTCTTGCTGGGAGGTAGTACTTACTGAAAAGAGCCTTTTCCTTTCCTCATATTACAAATACAATGAAAATCAAAGGAAATGAGGAAGAAATCAATTTGTCCTCTTTTAGCTATTGAGGGCAAACAGCAAAACAGTTCTTGAGGATCATTTGAGCTCTTTCCCATACTCAGCTCTTGGAATAACTGAGCAAAGAATGTATTTGATTATAATTTTGTGATTTCCAATTTATATCCATATAAGGGCATGTGTAAATGTACAGGGGTCAATTTGTGTCTGTAGGTGTTATTTACATGCTCAAGCCCTTAAACACAATTTCATACATGCAGTTTTTAAGTCCTTTTATTTATACTTTCCCTTGAGGTATACATTTTGGTCCTCAGTTCTCTTTTAATAACAAAAATATCTGTCAGCCATACAATGACTGGTTCTAGCATACAGCTATCATAAAACAGACGCAGTGACCAATGCAGAATTTATTTGGATTAGAAATAGAAGACAGCTTTCTAAACTGCTGAAAGAAAAATCATACCTTGAATAAAACATTTTTACTTCACATGACAGTACATAAGCAAGCAAAATATGCTCAGGCACTTTTTAAATTCTGTTTTGAAATGACAAGTATGCATGAAATTTAATTTCATAGTAATTAAGGCTACCTATGAGACTCAAATAAAATGGAATTGCTATCAGCTAGCCTTACAAAGAAAGGAAATTCATGTATGTAAAAAAATTTCTGGATAGTTATACTTGAACTTTTTCATTGTCCTCAGACAGTGAAATTCTGAGGCTTTTTTCAAGACTTGATTCCATAAAAATGGTCTAAAAGATTTTAAATTAAATGTGCCAGGGCATAGCCATCAATCTCTCTAAAAGAGAGCTAGTAAATTTCTCAGCTCATGCAATATGAACAGAAAAAAAAACCCAGCAAAAAAAAACAAAAGCAAAAACAACAACAACAAAAAAAAACCAAACCAAAAAAACCCCAACCAAACAAAAACCCTCATAGATTTTTAGATT